>JASEVX010000007.1:64717578-64727578 GCA_031761405.1 Serripes groenlandicus | reverse complement strand
GTTTACATCTTATTAGAAACCAGCATGTACATTCCAGCTTGCAAAATCCTTGATTGTATTGACTGTGTAGTGGACATGTACTAACATAATATGTTTAAACTTTAACTATAAATATGAATCCATAACATTTTGTTGTAATTGAAGGTAGCAACAGAGTTTTGAAGTAAATTCTGATTGAGAAGAAACTTTTTTCACCAGTGTGCCTATAACACAGTGGACGGCCTCGGCAGTGTTTTGGTAGAACGTCTGCCTTTGGTGCGGGTAGTCCCACATTTATTTGGACTGGGATGCGGGAGGTCACAAGTCCGATCCCCAGTCGGGTCAAGCCAAAACCTTAAAAAATGGTAGTTGTGACTGCCATTCTTGATGCTCAGGGTTGCGGGGTTAGCATTACAACTGACTGGCTGGTGTCAGGATGAATGGACCAAAAGTACTGGTAACTTACCCAGTACACGCCATCAGATAACTAGAGAATTGTTGAAGGCGGTGTAAAACATTTAAAAACACACCAAACAATGACACAGTTGAGAGACATAGCCAGTACAAGAGGTAGCAATGCCATAAAGCCAAAGTGTAACCGTACGTAGGGTGACTGTTCATTGGTTCAAACCAGTACAAATGGGCAACTTGGATAGGGAATTGTCTTTTCTACAGATCTGCAAAGGTTCATTAGAGTCTACACACTCACACGGATGGACCCACCAATTGATCACTTATAATTGATAAGCTGATCCATATGTTAAATGAATAAAAATTGGTATTAACTACTAAAAAGTAAATATAAAGAAATGTTATCTTTATCCTTAAAAGAAGTAACAATAACAAAATCTAAACCATCACTATAATGTCTTCCTCACGGCGACGCAAGATTACAACATATATGAACAGAGAATATCTTCAGTGGTTCTACTTATCAGAGAAGCAGATGAACGAAAGACGAAACATACTGTTCACAACTTCAGACTTGACTTCAAGTGCGTAAAACATTGGGTACGAGACGGAATTCTTGTTTCATTTTAAGCATTAAGAAGCATTGGACATGTCTGACATGGAAAGAATGTTGCGAGGTGCTAATAAAAACTATTTATATAATCATACTTGTGAGGATGCAGCTCAAACTTACATGATGGCTCGGCAAAACACTCCGAGTCTGCACATTTTGGTTGTCTTTACATGCATGTTACATGAACGGCAACTCTAATGTTAACCGGAACATTGCAAATAATTATCATGTTTCGCACAAATATGGTTTCGTGACACAAAGATTAAACAAAACAACATGACTCCCATTGCACCCTCCCATTGGGCCTAGCAATAAACATATAATGTGACAAATTTGCCTAAGAATAAACTGAGTGACCACGATTTGCGACAAATGGGCCATGATCAACAGTTTTGAATGAATCACGATAGCACCAGCTTACCTGACGGTCGTTGACTTTCAGCAGTTATGGACAGTTTAACGCAATTAGTCCATTGAACAGATTTCTGAATGATAAAATTAGGGTGTTTCCTGTATTTTGTTACCAACGAACGCATATCGGATCTACTAGTCCAGGTTTCTGTACTAGGAATGCGATTTTTTAGTTTGACTGTTCGCATCCTACAATGCAATATGTAACGGCGATATATTGAGACTACGGATCTACTAGATCGAAAAAATTAATCGAGTCGATACGGGCCAGAGGTCAAGAATCCGCCATTTTTAACGTGGTTAATGAAAAGCTTGAAAGTTGAATGCGCTTAGTGACACTGTCGTCATTTTTATGTAATTGTTCTCTGAACAGAATCTTCGATACATGTTCAATGATGTAAACATTTGATATACAGTCTGAAATCGGAAAATCGGATTTCCGAGGAGTCCCAAATTGCCCACAGACTTCGTTTTGTAACAAGCAAAAATAGCACCATAGTATATGAGACTTTTGACCCTGACAGTAAGAAGTTTCTAACCGAAACTTTATATAAAAAGAAACCACACATGCTGGGTATGTAGTGTGAGCACTGACCATATTTGCATGTATCTGAAATATCTAGAGGCTTTATAGGATATTTAAAGCAGTACTAACTAGTATTAAAATGTTTTTTTATTTGTTGTTGACCTATGTTTATACAAATGGATCCAATTTAAAAAAGGGACGCAACTTTGGTATACTATAACAATTTGGATTCGCTACACTGTATATTTGCCACAGTACCACGATTTAATTAAAATGTATCCCACTCTCTTTGTCTATATTTTATTGTAGAATTCCAAACAGGAGTGTACATGTAGTGCAGCATAAACCCGGTGTTTGAATTATAACATATCATACCATTTAACCCATTGTGACCAGGCCCCCGTCTACCATAATTTAAACGTATACGTAACACCTTTTTATTTCCTAGGATTGTGTATACTTATGTTGTACGAAATTGCAGTGGTGCGAATTCACCGAATTTACGAAATATTTTCAAAAATGTCAGTCTGAGAAAGCTCATTTTCATGTATGGCCTTCTTTCTTTAACCAACCGATTACTGTAAAAATAATCGGATGGTTTAACAAAGAAGGTCATGAATGAAAAGGAGAATGTGTATGAAAGTTCGTCAGTCAGGACTGAAGATTATTGCGAAGACTGCTGACATCTCTACAATATAATGTTAAGCCTACTTACCAATACTTTAGACTATAGATTGGAGTTGTTTCTCTATAAATATATAACCAGGTACGTCTGTAGACGTCATTAATCGGGATACAGTGAAATTTAAGGCTTCAAACGCAATTGTGTCGTTGTGTCTGCAAAGCGCTTTACTGTAAATATCGTTCACCTTGATAACCGCGTTCCATATTCGGCTATTTTGACGAACGAGACAAAAATATTTCATTCTCAATTCACGCATTTTTCGCTTTTTCTTTACAATATTTGTTCACACGAAATTATGCAGTTCTTTTATTACCTTAATTATCGATTTAGAATTAAAAATGATAGACTAGACGACAGTAATTTTCAATCTATGTTTTACGTCTGACAGACCGTGTTTTAAACATAACTAAAATGGCGGCCCCCACGGATTTCAGAAAGGTTCATGGGTTATTGAAAAAAAGAAATCAATTCCTAAATGGCGTCCCTTTTCTATCATAAAATCATGAGCAGATGTTCTAAATGTTGAAAGAGCTTTCCTAAATTTACCTAAATCAATTAATGACAAGTATGATTCAGCAGCAAAATTAGGTTTAAAGTAACAATAATAAGAAAGTTTACTACTATTACTGCACATGTTACCTATGAACGAAAAAAACAATTTATGTTTTTTTTACGAGAGAGAGAGAGAGAGACATACAGTCAGACAGACAGACATACATACAAATAGACAGACAGACAGACAGACATGTATGTGTATTTCAGCTATTCATGTAAGTATTATACAATTTTTCATTACTAACATTCTAAAATAAGACTTTTTAACATTTGTAAATAGGTTTCTTGTAATTTTAAGTTAAACGTTTCAGTAAAATCGACTATTTAATTGTATTATTACGAAACGGGTTGAGCCTGAAAATGCGGTATAAACAAACGGGTTGAGTCTGAACATGTGGTATGAACAAACTGGTTCTTGATATTCATGTATGATTTACGCGCGATTTCATTACCATCTTTCTGAAATAAGTATTATTTACATGTATGTATTGATTCCTCTTAGAATATAGCTGAAAGGAACAGATTATTATATTTCCGTTATTTTTATTACAAAACGCGTTGAGTCTCAAAACTTGGTATTACAAGACGGGTTTTTGCTACTCTTGTATGTATTATGCAATTGTTCTGTCTTAACCTTCTGAAATAAGACCGTATTAATATTTGTACATAAGTTTCTTTTAACTTTAAGTTGAAATATACAGTTTAAATCAACTTTTAAATCTTTATTACAAAACGGGTTGCTACAGTGCGCGTTTATTAATTTTGTAAGGTCATGATTCTCGGTTTTCATTTGTGAATGATTTATTAATAGATCACAAAAACATAATTTCAATGTTTGTACATTCCTACAAATACAATCTAGTAATCGATATGGTGGCAACCATTAACAAACGCTACGGACACTTAATCATACCCGTTGTATGTTATTCCTGTATCATACTGAATTTATTGAAATACCTTTGTTAATTCTGGCACGATTTATTTCATAAGATACTAATACATGGTATGAACACAATTAAAGCTGGTGTACGCGTAATTAACTGAAGTTATTCCAAAAATCAAATCCACATTCGATTGTAACTATAGTTAAAGCTACTAGAATTACAAGACGCATACCATGTGTGACGCGCCTGACGAGTTGGGGATATTAATGCATCAGCTTGGTTTGGAGACTCGGGCGAGCCTGTGCATTATCATAATCTCATCATAACCTTCACATTCCGTATACATGTACATGGAATTTAGTCCAATGTGCATTTTTGGGTAAAACAATACAGAACTGTAGCCCTTCCCCCCTCCTCCCATTAGTTTACACATTTTTACCTTTATATGATCTGGATTTGGAGATTCAATAATACCTGAAATCGACGACGGGAGCATGGACTAGTATTTTAACACGACATGGTTGTGTTGATATTGCTCTCTTTTTATTGGTAATCTTTTAGATGAGACATATAGCGGGTCTTGATTAAATTCGATCGTGAACGTTGAGTGAGTATCTAAAAAACATGAAATATCTCCTAAAGGATTACAAACATTTTCCCATATAAAACATAGCATAAAGTCCGTCGATTGTCTCTTTCGAACGTAAACCGTCTGATCGAACTGTGCGTCTACACAGGCTGATCTGAACCTTTTTGGGAGATTGATGTGGTTTCGTCAGGAGGGCCCGTCGGAACATGTTTAAGGTGGTGTGCACCTTAAACTAATTTAGCGTATTAAACCTTTATCATAATTCGTATTAAATGTAGATGTTTTCATAGAAAATCTAAATTTAAACAAATTCGTATCCTAAACTGAAATATGAACTGTTTGATAATATCGTGCGCCTTTGTTGAGCACCAAGGTTTTTTCGCTGGGTTGCCTTTGGGTGCGTATTACAACCTGTATCATTATTCTCATCGTAAATGATATATTTGAAGAATTGAGTAATGAATATTGTTTTCTGCATTTGAGCCCATTACGTTCGCATTCCTGAACAGTATAGATAAAGATTAAATTTAGTAGTCAGCATGAATTCGCACTATTTCAAAAAAGCCTTAAATGTCTATCTACATGTTATCAGGGACGTATTTAAGATCTTATCAACGTCCCAGATATTATTTAGGCATAGATGCATGATTTGACAAGTTTTTAAAGTTTATATTCGCTAATCGCAGGCAGGCAGGTAGGCCGGCATGCAGGCCGGCAGGCAGGTCGGCAGGCAGGCCGGCAGGCAGGCAGGCAGGCAGGCAGGAAGGCAGCCGCAGACCTCCCCCTCCCGTAACATCTACTTGTCTTATATGTAATATATACTTAGAAGTTAAATTATTGCAATATTGTAACTACACTGTCTGATCTACACGATTTACAATATTCACATACTACATCCATGACTTAGAGACCGGTTTAGTTTACAGAAATATAGTAATACAGAAAGACATACCCTCGGATAGACAGTCATTCAGATAGGCATACCTTCAGAGAGACATGAATATATACATATAAACATATACAGTGACAAACATAGACGTATATAGACAGATATACATACGCATACATATCAGATTAGACAGACATACACCAAGATAGACTAAGATAAACTCAGATAGACATACACCAAGATAGACTAAGATAAACTCAGATAGACATACATTTAGATAAGCATACATGCATAGACACACGCATAAACACAGATATACAAATACATAGACGGATAGACATACAAACGCATAGACGGGTAAACATACAGGTTGACACACAGACGTATATACATGCATATATACATATAGTCAGATTGACGATTACACCAAGAGACAGACGGAGAGATACATACATAAACATCAAGCTTGACATAATTACAGATGAGCATTCACTCAAATAGACATACATGTAAATGCAGAAAGGCATACATTCATAGACACATGCATGAACATAGATATAAACATACATAGTGATAGACATATATAATGGTAGACACACATCATGATAGACATCCACACACACACACATAGACAGATAAACATACACATGCATGCAGGCAGATTAACACTTACACAGTTAGAGAGAGAAAAAGAGAGGGAGAGGAGAGAGAGAAAAGAAAAAAAAGAGAGAGAGAGATGGTGGAATTTCGTATGGACATGTATATTGTCAATTTGCTGAAGATCAATCCTATATGAATGAATAAAGGTATAATGCTATGTCACACAAACACTGACAGCTATTACACCTGAAGTTATATTCTGTTCTGACACAGTGATATGACGGAAACATTGTGGAAAGTGACAGGAAACACCATCGTGAAGCAAGCGCTTACCTTTGGTAGTTTGGAAAGTAGCATAACACATCGTTGAAAATAAAAGGTATAACCTACCAGGATCATCCGCATGGCCCTTAAGAGATTCAACTTAGTATTTATATAAACTTGCATTTAGGAGAAAATAAACCAGTGTGATACCCAAATGGATCGTAAATGTCCGTATTCCACTTTCGTTTTGGCATTTGATGGTAGAAGAAACTCTCTTCTATCCAACCATACCTTTGGTTTGGCTTAGATCACTACATTCAAGAAATAGACCAAGGCCCATTAGAATACGGTCTCACACGATTACTCACTAACTTTAGTGTACATCAAATCGCATTACAAATCTTCATATGAACAGACAGACAGCAGACACACACACACACACACACACACACACACACACACACATACTGGTATAACCAATACACTGAGGTATATAATTCCACACAAACACACCGAGGTCTATGCTCATTCGACATGTTTCAAATATAAGACAAATGTAATGGCATAAAGAATTGGTCCTGAATGTCATTTATCATAAGCACATTGGGGTAGTATAATTTTTTGGAAACCAGTACAAGGTAAACACACCGAGGTAACAACCTCAGTATGGGACACCCTCAACCTCGGTATGGGACACACAGCAACATCGGTATGTGACACACAGCAACATCGGTGGACACACAGCAACATCGGTTATGGGACACACAGTAAACACATTGTTGACAAACGGAGGAATTTAATAGGAGACAAAGACATCAGCTTTGTGTATCTCATGTGTTTAATAAGGTTTCTAGATAAATTACTTAACCCGTTTGTTGCCCACAGCTCTAGAAACGAGGAGTAAACTTGTCATTATCCTTTAATATCACAACTGAGTCCTATGTTGCATTTAAAACTGTGGAAAACGATTGACATCTTTATTTATATACATTCAAGTAGCGCATTCGAAACGTCTTCAAACCATAGCTTTATACCTTTGGCAAGAATTGTATTTCATTCGTGTATGCAAAGAAGCGAAGCTGTTCAAACTCATAAACATATTTTACATCAACAATTGCTACACATCCATGTGTTTCCATGATCAAAATCACAATAAAAGTACATACCTCATGAAGTGGGGACCCTGCCACTTGCTGTGTGCATTTTCTGATATACTGCGCATGCGCACGCCTGAGTTTAAGTAGAATATCGGGACGAGGTGTGTGGGGTCACACACAGCACCCTTACACGCCCAAAATCGACACACCGAGGTATCGTACATGTTTAAAGATATAAGCATAGACGAGCATTCTGCGTTACTTTAGAGGTAAACACACCGAGGTAATGGAAAAAATACCTCGGTAGTTTTTGGTACCTCGGTCAGTGGTTGTGTACTTCTATGACCTACATCGGTGAGTAAGGTATACCAACGCACACACACACACACACACACACACACACACACACACACACACACCACACACACACACACACACGTGTTTGATCGTAAAAAGTAGCACCTTGTTGTAAGACAGTCTATGTAGGACGGCTATAAATAATGCGCTTTAATGACTTTCGTGAAAGTGTAGCGACAGTAACCACCCTTTATATATTGACTGCAATTAATACACTCCGATACACTCGATATTTAGAAACACACAGTGAGTCGTTTATCACTGAACAATGTAGCTCTTTGTGCTTCAAATCAACCTTAATTTGTAGCACTCTTTTGTTGTATTCTACATTACAATGTAGCACAGTGTGTATTACAATCAAAGCACTGAAAGTGCTGTGGGACGGTACCCATTGTATGAGGGGGGAAAAGATGGTCCAACTGTTCCATTTTTTGGAAAGTTACAACACAAGTCACATAATTTAAAAAAATGTAAACAAAAAAGCAGAAATGCATACAGTTCAAACATTTATTTAAGACAGGGTTAACCTTATTTCCAGAGATCTATAATTAAACTCTTGAACTGTAGACAGTAGATACAGTTAGATAAACAAACACATTTGTGATAGGTAATTTATCACATGGATAAACTCTACAGCAGATGATTTGAAAATGTTTAACTAAAGATACTGGTAAATCTGTATTGATGAAACTAAAAGTGAATAAAACATTGAGAAAACTGTCAAAATTTCTCATACCATCTATCTGTTGAAGAGTAGACAACATGTGTCTGTAGTGTAGAAAGGGTAAAATAGTACCTATAGCAAAGCTATTTATTATCTATAGTATCTAAAGAATCAACTTAATATTAACACTCTTAGTAAAGAGTCACAGCAAGGAACATTTGAGAGAAATGTGGTGACTAGAGTGTTTACAAAATAGTTCTCAATATTGGTCTAGTGACCCAGTTTTTAGCCAGACCATATTCGAAGTTAGCCTAAATATCATCAAAATAAACATTCTGGTAAAGTTTCATCATGCTAGAGTTAAAAACATGGCTTCCAGATCATTAACAAGATTTTCTTAAATTTGATCAAGGGACCTAATTTTTGACTCAACATGACCAATAGTCTAAATTGGCCTGTATATCATCAAGAAAAACTGTCTGACAAAGTTTCAAGCTGCTAAAGTCAAAATTGTGGTCTCTTAAGTGTTAAATCAAGATTGTCCTACAACTTTGCATAGTGACCTAATTTTTTAACAAACATTACCCATATTCAAAATAAATATAATAAAAACAATCATTCTGACAAAGTTTCAGCATGCTCAAGCTAAAAGTGCCGCTTCCAGAGTCTTAACCCTTTCCCTCATACGACAATTCTGCAGCAGACGACTTTGAACATATTTTGTCAAATGATACAAAACCTCTATAATTGAGTGGATAACCTATGACTAAAAGTGGAAAACATTGTGGCAAAAGGAGAAATTGCTCGTTTTGAGCAATTTCTTCTTTTGTCTCTATGTTTTCAAAAAGCCATCTGCTGCAGAACGCCTCTATAATATGAGGGAAAGGGTTAACAAGATTTTCTTCCAACTTGGCTTAGTGCCCTAATGTTTTATCCAAAATAACCAATATTTGAAATTGGCCTATCATAAAGACAAACTTTCTGACAAAGTTTCAAAATGCTCAATACAAAAATGCAGTGTCTATAGTGTTTGGCTAAGTGACCTAGTTCTTTACTGGATCTGACACATATTCGAACTAAGGCTAGATATCATACAAGCAAATATTCTGAGAAAGTTTCAACATGCTCAAGTAAAACATGCGGCTTCCAGAGTGTTAACTAGATTTTCCTATAATTTGAGCAGTCCTGCGAGCAAAACAACATTGTGGACTCTGCGTAAAGTATCGATCCGGATCAGCCTAAGCATGCCACACAGGCTTACAAGGATAGACAAATTTCACCTGTGGATTTTCTGTCAAATTGACCTGTAACTTAACCAACAATGTCCAATTCTCTAATACAACCAAAATACATCAAAATTGATACTTTTTACCCCAAAACATAGGCTACACTCAGCCTATTTAGTATACAATGAGAAGAAGGGTATTAGATGAACAAAATAGTTTGATTGATTAATTGGGGTTTAACACCATTTTC
>JASEVX010000007.1:64538492-64717378 GCA_031761405.1 Serripes groenlandicus | reverse complement strand
AGAGAGAGACAGAGAGAGAGACAGAGAGAGAGAGACAGAGAGAGAGACAGAAAGAGAGACAGAGAGAGAGAGAGACACCGATAGAGAGAGAGAGAGAGAGAGAGAGAGAGAGAGAGAGAGAGAGAGAGAGAGAGAGAGAGAGAGAGAGAGAGAGAGAGAGAGAGAGAGAGAGAGAGAGAGAGAGAGAGAATTCACTGATAATAAGAGTTCTGAACATCTCTCACATCACTGTGGGGACATCGCTGAAACCTTCTTTTTCACGTAAATGTCCCCACAGAGAGACAGATACAGAGAGACAGAGACAGAGACATAGAGACATAAACAGAGAGAGACAGAGACATATAGACATAAACAGAGAGAGAGAGGCAGAGACAGAGAGACAGAGACAGAGACAATGAGAGACAGAGACAGAGAGAGAGATACAGAGAGACAGAGAGAGACAGAGAGAGAGAGACAGACAAGAGAGAGAGAGAAAGAGAGAGAAAGAGAGAGAGAGACAGAGAAAGAGAGAGAATGAGAGAGAGACAGAGAAAGAGAGAGAGAGAGACAGAGAGAGACAGAAACAGAGACATAGAGCCATAGAGACATAGAGAGAGAGACAGAGAGAGAGACAGAGAGATAGAGAGAGACAGAGACAGAGACAGAGAGGCAGAGAGGCATAGAGACATAGAGAGACAGAGACAGAGACAGAGAGACATAGAGAAAGAGAGAGAAAGAGAGAGACAGAGAGTGACAGAGAGAGAGAGAGACAGACAAGAGAGAGAGAGAAAGAGAGAGAAAGAGAGAGAGACAGAGAAAGAGAGAGAATGAGAGAGAGACAGAGAAAGAGAGAGAGAGAGACAGAGAGAGACAGAAACAGAGACATAGAGCCATAGAGACATAGAGAGAGAGACAGAGAGAGAGACAGAGAGATAGAGAGAGACAGAGACAGAGACAGAGAGGCAGAGAGGCATAGAGACATAGAGAGACAGAGACAGAGACAGAGAGACATAGAGAAAGAGAGAGAAAGAGAGAGACATAGAGAGAGAGACAGAGACAGAGAAGGCCCATTTTTAGACACCTCCCCTAAGTCAAGGGATCTTTCGTCGCAATTGATAATTGGCTAATAATAAGATCTAGACCCAGTAGACATACTGGATCTATCACCATTGTTCCTAGGCCTATATCTCGCACGATTATCTGCGGCCATATATCACTAGTGGATATTGGTGAAATGCCCATTTTCAGAAGACTCTCCTGTGACCCCAGACCATTCGAGGCAATTAATAATTGGCCACTGGTAGGCTTTATACCCCGTGTCCATACTTCAAACATAGCCATGGGTGACATGTTCATTTCTCCGTCAATTCCCTGCGGCCATATGTCACTTATTGCATATTTGACGGGCAGTTCTATGCAGCCATAAATCACTCACGGATACGGCCGGAAGGCCCATTTTTAGACACCTCCCCTTAGTCAATGGGATCTTTCTTCGCAATTGATAATTGGCTAATGACAAGATCTAGACCCAGTAGACATACTGAACCTATCACCATTGTTCCTAGGCCTATATCTCGCACGATTATCTGCGGCCATATGTCACTAGTGGTTATTGGTGAAATACCCATTTTCAGACGACTCTCCTGTGACCCCAGATCATTCGAGGCAATTAATAATTGGCCACTGGTAGGCTTTATACCCCGTGTCCATACTTCAAACATAGCCATGAGTGACAGGTTTATTACTCCGCCAATTCCCTGCGGCCATATGTCACTTATTGCATATTTGACAGGCAGTTCTCTGCGGCCATAAACCACTCACAAATACCGCCGGAAGGCCCATTTTTATACACCTCCCCTAAGTCAAGGATCTTTCGTCGCAATTGATAATTGGCTAATGACAAGATCTAGACCCAGTAGACATACTGGAACTATCACCATTTTTCCTAGGCCTATATCTCGCACGATTATCTGCGGCCATATATCACTAGTGGATATTGGTGAAAAGCCCATTTTCAGACGACTCTTCTGTGATCCCAGATCATTCGAGGCAATTTAGAATTGGCCAATGGTAGGCTTTATACCCCGTGTCCATACTTCAAACATAGCCATGGGTGACAGGTTCATTTCTCCGCCAATTCCCTGCGGCCATATGTCACTTGTTGCATATTTGACGGCAGTTTTATGCGGGCATAATTCACTCACGGATACCGCTGGAAGGCCCATTCGCAGACGCCTCCTTTAAGCAAGGTATCTTTCGTGGAAATTGATAATTGGCTAATGCATAGATCTATAGACCCGCTACTCATACAAGACTGATCACCATTTTTCCGCACGATTTTATGTGGACATAAGTCACAATTAGATATTGCCGAATTGCGCATTTTAAGATGACTTTCCTGTTACCCCGAATATTTCTTTGCAGTTAATAATTAGTTTTATACCCCGTGTTCATACTTCTCACATAGCCATGGGTTGATTTCTCCGCCAATTCACTGCAGCCATATGTCACCTATTGCATATTTGTTGGAAGTTCTGTGCGTCCATAAATCACTCACGGATACCGCTGTAAGGCTCATTTTCATACGCCCCCACCCCCTTAAAGCAAGGGATCTTCCGTGGCAATTGATAATTGACAAGATCTAGACCCGGCATACATAATGGATCTATCACCATTGTTCCTAGTCCTACATCTCGCACGATTATCTGCGGCCACAAGTCACTAAGCTATATGTCACTTATTGCATATTTGACGGGAAGTTCTGTGCGGCCATAAATCACGCACGGATATCGATGGAAGCCCCATTTTCAGAAGCCGCCTGTTAGTTCAGAGTTCTTCCATGGCTAATGCATAGATCTAGACCCGGTAGCCATACTGGACTGACCACAATTTTCCTAGGCTTATATCCCGCACGAGTTTCTGCGGCCATAAATATAAGATAGTGATCTAGGTTGATTTTCAAATGTCAATTTCTTGTCTGCAGCCATAGTTGACTGCTCGTGAATATCAGGTGTTTATTTTAAAGATCGGTTTACTGCGGCCATAGTTCAGTTGTCGAGAAGATCTAGGGTGATTTTCAATGGTCAATTTCCTGCAGCCATAGGCGACTGCTCGTGAATATCTGGGGTTTATTTTAAAGATCGGTTTACTACGGTCATAGTTTAGTTGTCGAGACGGGTACTTTAATGGTGTCATAGATCAGTAGTATATATCTCCCTCTCTTTCTCTACCCGCCGTGGTCGAGTTGATAGCGTCGGGGATTTGAAACCGGGTGTTCACCACGACGGTGATGGTAGATTGGCACGGCTCATTTTCTAGCCTATAACTGTTTTGTTCACCCAGGGATCATGAATGAGTGAACTGTCGCCGTGATATAACTGAAATAAGGTTGAAAACAGCGTAAAACAACAAAAACAAACAAACAAACAAACTCTCTCACTCTCAGAGATTCAAAGGAGTTTAAATATTCAAACTAAACAATGACACAATATATATTGCTTATAATACAATACCTGTATAGTTCATAAGAGAAATTTCTCGTTTTAAGCAATTGCTTCTTCTTTTGCCACAGTGTTTTTAAAAGTTGTCTACTGCAGAGGCTTCAATAAGCGTAAATACGAGGGAAATGGTTTAATTATTTGAAGCTCTAATCAATAACATTCATGAATGAGACAAGATACACACACAGCTCAGGATACTCGTTTTGTAGTGCAATGGATTTAGTGGTGTAAGACCTAGAATATGGCCAACGGTGTCGAGGGAAGTTTCACTCCGTATGTTTCCTCCGTTTGTGACCGAGAAAAAAAAGTACGCGGATTTAAGTTAAATCCGCGCACTCTTTTTTCCCAGTTTGATGTTTTGGCAACCATGAAAAAAAGATGCGCGTTTTTATTTGTAAAATTTCGCATCTTTTTTCGACAAAATTCTGCTGGATTCTCTATAGAATCCTATATAAACAGCCTTAACAAAAAGTGCGCGGATTTAAGTTAAATCGGCGCGGTTTTTTTTTTGCCCACGATAAGATGCCGTCCACAGAAAAACACTCTGGCCCCAACAGGACACCGTACTTATCTGTTGAAGAACTGTACTGCCCTTTTACCGAGATAGAATGAATCAAAACCATTAAATGCCTTAATAGGAACAAAAGTGCTGATTGCACGGGTAAGGAGGCCGATTTTCTAACCGAAGCAAACACCCTCATTTCTCCTTAATTTAAAATCATGTTTAATAAGATCTTCGAAACAAGCACTTACTTATCCATTATCATGGAGTAAAGGAATAATTGTGCCAATTCACAAAAAGGGTGAGTCAACAATAGGGGCATTGCACTGGTAACATCCTTAAGAAAACATTTTTCTATAGTTTTACGTAACTGGCCAAACGACTGGGGTAAGCCTCAACAATTATTTAACGAGTCTCAGTTTGGATTTAGAGACAAGTGTAGTACACAAAACAGAGTTTTAGCCTAGATGAACTACTGTTGGACCAAAACCAATATGCAACCTCCAGTTCGTTTTCGCACACTCTTCAACTGAGAAATGGTAACTTTGTTTACATGCAATACAATGCTCCTAGCTTACAAGACATCGTTTTGCATTCCTGGTCATGGCCAAATAGACTCAAAGAGAAGAGGGTCAGACGGCAACTCATACTTTACGACCAATTCTTATTTTATAAACTTTGAAAACAACCTTTAACCGAGAAATGTACCTTTAACTCACAGTGTTTTAGCCAAAATTCGAATATTCCAACTCCTAGTGACATATGACCCCTTAATGAACAAGCATCCGACGGCCAGATGCTGCACAAACCGTTATAGAAAAATGTTTTAGCAACATTCATTATTTTTTTAACTTGTGGACAAGATGAATCAAGTTGGGAATAAACTGTACAATGAATGGTTAATATATTAGGCTGGCAATACACAGGTGGAAGCTTATTTTCTGTTACCCGGGGACACCCCAACTTTTATTCTCTCAATACTTGTCATAACATTAATTCTGGAATTAATATAAGGGTTTTCCTACACCAGAGAGAGAGCCAGAATTATAAGTAAATGTCCAGAATCCACTGTCTCAGTCAATATGTCTGAAAGAATGGTGCCCCAAAAGTTGTCTGTAACAGGGTGAAAATGGTAGAATAAAAAGAGCTATTTGACCCTTTACACTATAAATAACTCAACAAAAATGCTCGAGTTAAAGCCCAAGTCACACCGACCTCCTGGACTGAAATTTGGCTGATCCAGGGTCAGATCTGCATTGGGTCCGGGCTTATCCGGGACACTCCGGCCCGGTCCGAATGAACTTACAATTATTGGATAGAGCAATTCCTCCTTTCGACACAATGTTTTTAAATGTTGTCTGCCGCAAATGTGTCAAAATGCACCTGTATGTAGAACAGGGTTAAATAAAAAGTAATACTATGGAAGAGTATATAAAAAAGAGTGAATTAAATTGATGTATCTAAATCATTTATTTTGTTGCTTCTTACGTATTATGTTATTTTACAATAAATACAAGCTGTACTGTTATTTTATGCATGTGCCTAACTCTAGCTGGATTCAAAGGATTACTGGTTACACTTTCCAACAGATAGACGCTTTTTGACGTCTCTGCAGCAGACGACCTTTGAAAATGTTCTCTTCCTTTTGTCACAATGTTAACAACTCTATTCAACGTTTAAAGTTTATTTTTTACCAAGATGTTTTCAAAGTCGCCTGCTGCAGATCTGTTGTATGTGGGAAAGGGTTAAGGTTCTTCAGATGGGACATGGTTACTTGTTTCTGTACAATCAAATTGGACACAATTAACCCTTTCCCTCATATTTACGCTTTCTGACACCTCTGCAGCAGACGGCTTTTTGAAAACATAGTGACAATAGAAGAAATTGCTCAAAACGAGCAATTTCTCCTTTTGCCACAATGTTTACCACTTTTAGTCATAGGGTATCCATTCAATTATAGAGATTTGCTAGTTTTTTGACAAAATATGTTCAAATTCGTCTGCTGCAGAATTGTCGTATGGGGGGAAGTGTTAACCATTTCCCCCATATGGACAACATTGGATGCCTTTGGCAGTAAAGAACTTGAACACATTGTGGTAAAAAGAGAAATTACTCAAGATGAGCAATTTCCCCCTTTTCCCATGATGTTTTCATATTTATTTTCAAATACATATAATTGGAAGCCGCCAGGAGGCGGCTTCCTGTAGGGATGCTTAGACATTTCGGACAAGGAGAATATTTAGACCTGCCAGCGTGACCACATATCGGGATTCTCTTTGTCCTTACTAAGTACATTACTTTAAGGTAATGACTTTTAAAACATCCCTTTTACACTCTATATACATGTGTGAGTTTTACAAATTAAAAACAAAAGACAAAGGCCAGTATATTAATTGAATGTATGTACATTTTTATTGAAGCGAAATTCATACTGTATCTAGTCTAAACAGTAAAAAACTGAATTGGTTACCTGCTTCATACGCTTTATTACTTCGATAGTATGTTAAACCCGTAACCATTAAACAAGAGGCGCATGCTAAATGTAATCTGGTTCCTTACATGCTATGATATATTACGCAGTAATTAGATGAAGTAAAAAAAACATCAGAAATTAGAAAATTCTATAAAGTATAATCATTGAAAACAGTTGAAAACAGTTGAAAACATTATGGCAAAAGGAGAAACAAAAACACGACCTTGACATGTGTAAAAAAACATCAGAAATTAGGAAATTTTATAAAGTATAATCACTGAAAACAGTTGAAAACATTATGGCAAAAGGAGAAACTACTAATTTTGAGCAATGTCTCCTTTAGTCACGATGTTTTTCAAAAGTCGTCTGCCACAAACACAAAAGATCACAGATTTTAATACCAAAATTTGGGAGAGCCTATATGGGAGATGGCTACGTCATAGCGCGTGAGGTTTTTACACAAATCAACCGCGTCAGCACAAATTCCGCATTTGGATAGTTTGAGTGTTAATTGCATAATAAAATCAATTTGCATTTGTGTGTGGTAGGTTTTTGGTAATGAATCGTCATGAATTCATGATGAGACTGATCTCTTCCTCGCAAGGTTTTCACCCTTTTCGTATGGTCTGGTACAAATCATTTACACGACAGAAGTGAAATAGTTTTTCCGAATTAATCCAAATCATATTATATATCTCATCATTGAAATAAAACGGAATGGGGTGCAAATGAGACATAATGGACAGTTTTGGACAATTAACTCTTTCCCACATACGGCAAATCTGCACCAGACAACTTTGAAACCATCTAGGCAAAACTGTGTACAAAACTCTTATGGTTGATTAGATTTTGAAACTATTTCAACAATTTTCAATCATGTCACGGTCAAAACTTAGAACATCTTGCTAAATGAGGTATAATTTATGGACATAAAGTAGAAAACATTGTAGCAAAAGGATAAATTCCTTGTGAGAAATTATGCAGCAAACAACTTTGAAAATATATTGTCACAAACATGGAAAAGAGTCCTTGAATTAATTGCTCTTAATTAGCAATATAATATCCTTTTGCCAAAACATTTCAAAATGCCACATTTATTTTAACCCTTTACAATATACAACAAATCTGCAGCAGACGACAGAAAACATTTTGGGCAAAAATATGGAAACTCTTTTATTTAAAGTTAAATTATTGAATGGAGTGGAAATTATTGTTGGCAAAAGGAGAAATTGCTCATTATGAGAACATCTCTTTAGCCATGTTTCAAAATGGTGTCTACGGCTGCTGAGGTGTCAAAATATAAGCGTTTAAAGGAAATTGAGTTGAATTCCATTGGAGGAGTCTATACTAACTGGGACTTAATTACAGTAATTGCTGAAATGATCTAACACTATTTAATTCAATAGTATATTACATGTTTAAACCTTTTTGATCAAATGAAGAAAACATGTATCCAAGGTAATCTAGAAGCATATGGTTAGCCCTTTCCAACATACAACAAATCTGCAGCAGACAACTTCGAAAACATATTGGAAAAAAACATGAAAAATCTCTAAGGTTTTAATTATTAAATAGAGTTGAAAACATTGTGACAAAAGGAGAAATTGCTTATTATTCAAAAGTCGTCTGCTGCAGGGGCGTCATAAAGTGTCTGTATATGGGAAAGGGTTAAATATGACGCTGAGACATCAGTATCAGCCTCATCTAGAGGTTTGGAGTCTAAAGGACAATTTTAACCCTTTCCCACATATAGACGCTTTCTGACGCCTCTGTAGCGGACAGCTTTTTGAAAACATTTAAAAAAAAAGGAGAAATTGCTCAAAACAAGCCACAATGTTTTCAACTCTATTCAATAAATCATACTTCCTTTTTTAGACTTTTTGTATATTTTGACCTTGATCATTTCAAAGTCGTCTGCTGCAGATTTATTATTTGTGGTAAAGGGTTTAAAGGCATACAACTAGTGGGGCTCCACATCTAGGGTGTTTTGTTTGTTAGAAGGTGCAGGCTGTGAAGACGCTGGTGAGACTGGGTGGATACACAGGTTAGCCAGGGTCTTCACTGTATGTAGATGATGCGGCTCATACTGATTATCTTTCCTTCCAGTTTCTTTGAATCCAGTTTCTTACATTATTAGTTCATCAGTTTTCAAAAAGCATGGAAAATGAAATGCTAGATGCTTGAGTGTTAAATGGTCAACTAATACCATTGAAGATCGTGCAAAAAGTGTAGTTATGTACATGTACACATCACTTTCCCAAGTTAAAAAAGTTTTTACGATAGATACATTTTATCAACCCAATATAAATTGAATTTCTATGATCTTGCAAATCAATTAAAATTCATTTGATAATCCCTGACATGTCACTTGTAGATTAAAATACTGAATGTTAAAGAAGAAATTCCAGAATTTGATAATCCCTGACATGTCACTTGTAGATTAAAATACTGAATGTTACAGAAAAAGTTCCAGAATTGGATAATCCCTGACATGTCACTTGTAGATTAAAATACTGAATGTTACAGAAGAAATTCCAGAATTGGATAATCTCTGACATGTCACTTGTAGATTAAAATACTAAATGTTACAGAAGAAATTCCAGAATTTGATAATCCCTGACATGTCACTTGTAGATTAAAATACTGAATGTTACAGAAGAAGTTCCAGAATTGGATAATCCCTGACATGTCACCTGTAGATTAAAATACTGAATGGTACAGAAGAAGTTCCAGAATTGGATAATCCCTTACATGTCACTTGTAGATTAAAATACTGAATGTTACAGAGGAAATTCCAGAATTTGATAATCCCTGACATGTCACTTGTAGATTAAAATACTGAATGTTACAGAAGAAGTTCCAGAATTTGATAATCCCTGACATGTCACTTGTAGATTAAAATACTGAATGTTACAGAAGAAATTCCAGCATTGGATAATCCCTGACATGTCACTTGTATATTAAAATACTGAATGTTACAGAAGAAATTCCAGAATTTGATAATCCCTGACATGTCACTTGTAGATTAAAATACTGAATGTTACAGAAGAAATTCCAGCATTGGATAATCCCTGACATGTCACTTGTATATTAAAATACTGAATGTTACAGAAGATATTCCAGAATTTGATAATCCCTGACATGTCACCTGTAGATTAAAATAATGAATGTTACAGAAGAAGTTCCAGAATTGGATAATCCCTGACATGTCACTTGTAGATTAAAAAACTGAATGTTACAGAAGAAATATCAGAATTGGATAAACATGAACGATGCTGAAACTAGCCTTAGAATTGTTTTAACTCATGGTTTTTTTGGACACATGTTAACCCTTCCCCAAATACAGCAAATCTGCAGCAGACGAGTTTGAAACTATCCAGGCAAAATTGTAAACAAATATTTAAATGAAAGTAAAATGATCTAATAGAGTTGAAAACTGTGGCAAAAGGAGAAATTGCTCCTTATGAGCAATTTGTCCTTTTGCCACAATGTTTCAAAAAGTCGTCTTCTCTAGAGGCGCCATAAGGCGTCTACATGAGAGTAGGGTTAAATAAATCTAGATAAGTGTTCACATCTAAATATGCAATACATGTCAGAGTCTTCTTGCATGCTTCTTTGACTTATTAGTAAACAGTTCAGCTCCAGATCAGACTGTGGATGCACATGGGGATCTGGATCTACACTGATCGCCACGGTCAAGTGGTTGATTTTCAAGTAGGGGTCCACATATCGTTGGCTTCATACAGAATGTAGTTACAACCGTTTTGCAAGAAGCCTTCAATATGTAACTGGGCTGTTTTAGTTCGACCATTGTATCCAAAAGCATCTGCCATTTTGAGGATCATGTGACAGTGAGATACTGCTTTGTTGTATTTAAGATGATACAATATCCAGTTTGGTTATGTATTAAGTTATACAGTTAAAATATCATAAACACCTCGTATTTTGTTCATCGTTCTGAACCAGATTACCATCGAGTAGCCATGATATTGTAGCGTGAACCAGGTCATTAACGGAGTTATACCACACTGGGGCACCCATCCAGGCTCTAATCGTGATGTACGTTGATCGACTTCGTAAAAAGGCCAACAACTCTGCCAACGTCGGTTTCTACAACGACTGCTATTACATCCTTCTAAAGCAATTTGTATTTGTACCTATACCCCATTCCGGTTACAATTAGTTTCATGTTGTGTTTTATCCCCTTCTTACAACGCAGTATGGTTCTTAGTTTGAAATACTTTCCCATCTGATGCATATGAAGCAGGGGATGTTTGAAATCAATTTCACCGAAAGAGAAATTGTCATAATGAGCAACTACTTCTTTCGCCACAATGACGTCAGCTGTATTTTATAATTCTACTTTCATTTATAGACCTTTCAGCCCTTAAAACGCGTTTTTTTGCTAACTGCATAGCAACAGGTGGGTCCATAGCAACGAAACTCAAACGCGCAGTCTCCGAGCACCTATGGCACCTGTTGACCGAGTTTCATCGAAATCGGCTCGTTGGTTTGGGCTGTGGAGCGTCGATTTACAAACAAACAGACAGACGGACGGAAAATCCTGACAATAAGGAATATCTCAAGCGAATAGCGAATCCCAATAAAGCCATGGTTTCCGTCTGAGTGGGACTCTACGACATGTTTGTACGTTGTTGACATACTTCTAACAACAATTAACAGGACCCACTAAACAGTATTGTGGTCATTCAAACCGGAATGTATCGCGGATATTGGGAGACCAGTTGTCAAAACAAGAATGTTCTCCCTTCCCCACAAACAATTGAAGTCCTTTTTGAAATAATATTTCAAAATATTACAATTTCTTTTTTAAGATGACTTCATACAGCAGACGACTCCAATACTACCATGTATACTGTTATATAAATATGGTCAAGTAACTTATATAGAGGAGAACTGCCTCGAGTAATTTATATCAGTTGTTTAAACTTTCTACACAATCGATTATAATTTTAATGGTATTTTACGCCGATGTCAATACTATTACAGTTATATTAAGGCGTTTCCTTTGTAAAAAAAAACCACCTTTGTGGCAAAAGAAGAAATTGCTCATAACTCTTTTTCAATAATAATTATTTCATCTTTATTAAATTTTCACGTTTTCGCATAGATATTAAAGTTTACGGTCGTCTCCTGTAGATTTGTCGTACATGTATTTGGGAAAGGGTAATACATAATATGAGCCCTCCCGCGAGAAAACCAACATTATGGCCTCTGCGTAATGTATCGACCCATATCAGCCTGCGCAGTCCGTGCAGACTGATCCGGGCCGACACATTCCGTCTCTAGGGGGAAAGAGGTATAGAGTAATGATTCCTGAAACAAAAATTCCACAGGAGGCGAAACATGTCTGTCCAGGTTAGCCTAAGAGGCATGTAAGTCTGATCCGGGTCGATGCTTTACGCATAGTCCACACTGTTGGTTTACTCGTAGACCGGCTCATATATACACCAAGGATGTTGAATTAAACTCCGTTTCGGCTTTACCTACAGAAACGATCACTTTTCAGAAATGTCACCTTTTACATTTTTCCATGGTCGCGCTCAATTATTTAGCTTAATGAATTTGATTATTGGTCTGAAAAGGGGCTGAGCTCCGGTAGCTCAATCGGTAACGACGCGAGCTGTCAGACCAGGGGTTGTGAGTTCGAGCCCCATCTCGGCCGACATTCTTTCCGACGTTTGACAAAAGTCACTGTGACAAGCTTCATTCATCTTCCACCAATGGGCTAACAGTCTTTGTTGAAAAGTAGCCAGTTGCTTAGAAATATTGCTGTGTTGAATACTGGTGTGAGATAGCCAGGAAACACATTAGTAGGTGAACTAGCCGCCGTGATATGACTGAAAAATTGTTGAAATCGGCCTTAAACCTGAATTAATAAATCAAAGTCTGAAGAGGTTCACATAATTTGTGTGTTCCTTACAGACGGGGAAATCCTGATCTGATTGCGTGAAGGCGCATATTGATCAGGCTTTTCCCTGGTAATAAAGCCTCGGATGACAGTATTGCCGCAATATAACCGATATGAGGGCAATCAGTGAAGACTCCGGAGATACCAATCATATGCTGC
Organism: Serripes groenlandicus; assembly: GCA_031761405.1. NCBI lineage: Eukaryota > Metazoa > Mollusca > Bivalvia > Cardiida > Cardiidae > Serripes > Serripes groenlandicus. The sequence continues at coordinate 64,704,833 of JASEVX010000007.1, read as the reverse complement.
ACAGACTCGGATAGTGAAGAATCCGGATAAACCATTCATATGCTGCAAAGACTTGGACAGTGAAGAATCCGGAGAGACCATTTATATACTGCAGCATACTCGGACAGTGAAGAATCCGGGGAGACCATTAATATGCTGCAGCATACTCGGACAGTTACGATTCCTCAGAGACTATTCATATGCTGCAACATACTCGGACAGTTACGATTCCTCAGAGACTATTCATATGCTGCAACATACTCGGACAGTTACGATTCCTCAGAGACTATGCATATGCTGCAACATACTCGGACAGTGAAGATTCCTCAGAGACTATTCACATGCTGCAACATACTCGGACAGTGAAGATTCCTCAGAGACTATTCACATGCTGCAACATACTCGGACAGTGAAGATTCCTCAGAGACTATTCACATGCTGCAACATACTCGGACAGTGAAGATTCCTCAGAGACTATTCATATGCTGCAACATACTCGGACAGTGAAGATTCCTCAGAGACTATTCACATGCTGCAACATACTCGGACAGTGAAGATTCCTCAGAGACTATTCACATGCTGCAACATACTTGGACAGTGAAGATTCCTCAGAGACTATTCATATGCTGCAACATACTCGGACAGTGAAGAATCCGGAGAGACTATTCATATGCTGCAACATACTCGGACAGTGAAGATTCCGGAGAGACTATTCATATGCTGCAACATACTCGGACAGTGAAGATTCCTCAGAGACTATTCACATGCTGCAACATACTCGGACAGTGAAGATTCCTCAGAGACTATTCATATGCTGCAACATACTCGGACAGTGAAGATTCCTCAGAGACTATTCATATGCTGCAACATACTCGGACAGTGAAGATTCCTCAGAGACTATTCATATGCTGCAACATACTCGGACAGTGAAGAATCCGGAGAGACTATTCATATGCTGCAACATACTCGGACAGTGAAGAATCCGGAGAGACTATTCATATGCTGCAGCATACTCGGACAGTGAAGATTCCTCAGAGACTATTCATAGGCTGCAACATACTCGGACAGTGAAGAATCCGGAGAGACTATTCATATGCTGCAACATACTCGGACAGTGAAGATTCCTCAGAGACTATTCATATGCTGCAACATACTCGGACAGTGAAGAATCCGGAAACCATTCATATGCTGCAACATACTCGGACAGTGAAGAATCCGGAGAGACCATTCATATGCTGCAACATACTCGGACATTGAAGAATCCGGAGAGACCATGAATATGCTGCAACATACTCGGACATTGAAGAATCCGGAGAGACCATTCATATGCTGCACGGACTTGGATAGTGAAGAATCCGGAGAGACCATCCATATGCTGCAACATACTCGGACAGTGAAGAATCCGGAGAGACTATTCATATGCTGCAACATACTCGGACAGTGAAGAATCCGGAGAGACAATTCATATGCTGCAACATACTCGGACAGTGAAGAATCCGGAGAGACTATTCATATGCTGCAACATACTCGGACATTGAAGAATCCGGAGAGACTATTCATATGCTGCAACATACTCGGGCAGTGAAGAATCTGGAGAGACCATGGATATGCTGCACTGACTCGGGCAATGAAGAATCTGGAGAGACCATGGATATGCTGCACTGACTCGGACAGTGAAGACTCTGGAGAGACTATGGATATGCTACACTGACTCGGGCAATGAAGAATCTTGGAAGACCATGGATATGCTGCAACATACTCGGACAGTGAAGAATCTGGAGAGACCATGGATATGCTGCACTGACTCGGGAAATGAAGAATCTGCAGAGACCATGGATATGCTGCAACATACTCGGACAGTGAAGAATCTGGAGATACCATGGATATGCTGCACTGATTCGGGCAATGAAGAATCTGGAGAGACCATGGATATGCTGCAACAAACTCGGACAGTGAAGAATCTGGAGAGACCATGGATATGCTGCACTGACTTGGGCAATGAAGAATCTGGAGAGACCATGGATATGCTGCACTGTACTTATGCTGTACAACCTCGGACAGTGAAGAGTCCGGAGATATCATTCATATGCTGCAACATACTCGGACAATGAAGAATCCGGAGAGACCATTCATATGCTGCACGGACTTTGATAGTGAAGAATCCGGAGTGTCCATTCATATGCAACATACTTGGACAGTGAAGAATCCGGAGAGACCATTCATATGCTGCAACATACTCGGACAGTGAAGAATCCGGAGAGACCATTCATATGCTGCAGCATACTCGGAGAGTGAAGAATCCGGAGAGACCATTCATATGCTGCAGCATACTCGGACAGTGAAGAATCCGGAGAGACCATTCATATGCTGCAGCATACTCGGAGAGTGAAGAATCCGGAGAGACCATTCATATGCTGCAACATACTCGGACAGTGAAGAATCCGGAGAAACCATCCATATGCTGCAACATACTCGGACAGGGACGAAATCGGAAAAACCATTCATATGCTGCAACATAGTCGGACAGTGAAGAGTCCGGAGAAACCATTCATATGCTGCAACATACTCGGACAGTGAAGAATCCAGAGAAACCATTCATATGCTGCAACATACTCGGACAGGGACGAACTCAGAAAAAAACATTCATATGCTGCAACATACTCGGACAGTGAAGAGTCCGGAGAAACCATGCAGGTTTGGCTTAGCCCTTTCTGACATGCATACTTAATTCATCTAATCTGAAGCAGTCGACTGTTTCGAAAATATTGTTGCAAGAGAAGAAATTACCCACAATAAGCAATTTCTCCTTTTGCCACACTGTTTTCTACTCTTTTCAATAATTAAACTTTCATTTACAGATTTTTTCCAAATTTTTGCCTAGATGTTTTCAAAGCCGTCTGCTGTAGATTTGTTGTATGTGTGGAAAGGGTTAATTAAGCCCGTTATGACACGCAGATGCAATTCACCGAACCTGCTGCTGTCGACTTTTTTGAAAATATTTTACTGAAGTTCCTTGCAACGTTTATCATGAAAATCGAAGCTTTAATTTAGTTTAGATATCAAGCAAACGTTTTAAACACCGGAGAAATGGCCAACTGCAAACGCAATTTGGCGCATCTGCTACAGAGGAGTTTTTTTCATTAGGTGACAAAAGGAGAAATGGCTCACAATAAATTATTTCTGCTTTTCTCACATTGTTTTTAACTGTATTCAATAATTTAGGTATTCGTCAGAGACATCTGTCTAAAATAGAGAGATATTTATTTAAAGATATCTCCCTATTATCAACTTTGAAGACATATTTCTATACTTTAGATTGAATGATTGATTATCTGGTGTTTAACGCCGATTTCAACAATTTTACAGTTATACCACGGCGTTCCCTGGGTAAGTTACCAATATTACTGTTCCATTTATCCTAACACCAGCCAGTCAGTCGTTATGCTAACCCCGCGACACAGAGCGGCACGGAGGGCAGCCATTACTACAATTTTTAAAGTATTTGATATGACCCGGCCCGAGATCGAACCGACGAACTCCCGCACAGATGCGGACAGATGCGCACAGATGCGGACAGATGCGGACAGATGCGGACATTCTTTCACTACACCACCGAGGCGGTTCTATACTTAAGAGATATCTAAATCTGATCACACACCTCTAAATTAGGGAGATATATCATATAAATCTGATCGCATCCTTTCTAAATTAGAAATATATTTATAACGAGATATCTTCATATATTAGATAGATTTCTCTTAACCCTTTCCAATTTATAGTCGCATTTGTACGCGTTTGAAAACATTGTGGCAAAAGGAGAAATTGTTTATATTATAATCATACTATCATTGATAGAGTTTTTATATAGTTTGAACTTAATAATTTCAAATTCGTCTGCTGCAGATTTATTGTATGTTTGAAATATGTTCATTTTGTGATATTTGCTAAACCATTTTAAAATAAGAAAACCAATATTATGGACTCTGCGAAATGTAACGAACCAGATCAGCTTGGCTAATCCGGGTCGACACATTCCGTCTCACGGGATGGACGTATAGAAACAGATCATTCACAGGATGCGAAACAAGTCTGTCTGGGTTACAGCTAATACGGGTCGATACTTTATGCAGAGTCCAAAATGCAGCTGCGGTGATAGACATCTGCGTAATGTATCGACCAGATCAGCCTGCGCTGTCCGCGCAGACTGATCCGGCCGACACATTGAAGGCGAAAAGTGTTTATCCGGGTTAGCCTGCGCGGCATGCTTAGGCTAATACGGGTCGATACTTTACGCAGAGTCCACACTGTTGGTTTTCCCGTGGAACGGCTCATCTTCTTAATGGACGTAACCAAATACATGTACATCTATATCACTTTTAAAAGCATACACTTACATAAGTGAAATTGGGGAACAACATTTAATATAACTCTAAATTACCTGAACTGTTTAATGATTTAACTCTTTCCCAACAGAAGGGCAAAACTACAACAGTTAATTTTATATTCGAGCTGCGCCTTTATCTTAAACTAGCGATGCTACACGTCCAGTTTGCTCGAAGGCACATTTAACCCAAAGACGAACGGTGAACACTATGTTGAGACTGAGCGGATGCAGAGGCTCGCCAAGGTCTTTGCCGTACGCCGATCCATTAAGACCAAAATCCGCTTTAAGCGACTCATGACCAACCATGGAGGGCAAACAAGCTACTTTTCAATCAGGGCATAGCCAACATTCTTTCCAACATTGGAAAAAAATAAATACAAAAAGCTTCAATCGTACTTTACCATTGGGATATCGGCCTATGTATAGAAAAGCAGCTAGTTGCTTGGAAATACTGAAATGTCGAGTTCTGGTGTGAGAAAGCCTGGAAACACACAGTTAGGTGAAGTTAGGTGAAGTTAGGTGAGGTGAAGTTAGGTGAAGTTAGGTGAAGTTAGGTGAAGTGAAAAACATGTGACTGGAGCATTGTTTAGAACGACGTTAACCCCTCAAGTAATTAACTTACAACGAAACAAACGTTTAACCACTATGTGTTTTGTTTCTGTAGATAATACTTTGTGAAGAAAATGACGTCTTCCCTGTTCCTTTTATTGATCCTCGGGGCCACCCTGACTGTACATGGACGCTTCGTAGAAACCTATGAGACGTCTGAAGGTATGTTTAAAGTCACCATCTCATTCGGCCCTTCTCGGCTGATTTCGGTACCCTGTATCTAACATTCGGCACTCCTCGGCCGATTTCGGTACCCTACATCTAACATTTAGATCTAGTCTGCCGAGGTGTTCCGAATGAGTAGCATCTATCGACTAACGGTCTTGTTGAATCTCCATAACAGAAGATTTTTTTTTTTTAATTGTGGTTTTAATGCCACCGCTTTCAGTTGTTTAGTATTACAGTCATTTGATGCCTCTTTAGCAGACGACTTTTGAAATATAAACCGCATTTTGTTTGCATGGTGCTTACACCGCTTTCTTCAATGTGTCAGCTTTAACACGTGTTTTCCCCTGTAGCCTACAGGGTCATTTACCTGAGAACTACCTGTATTATTCATCCTGATACAGATGCACCAGTCGTAATTGCGATCCCCGTAACTCAGAACGCAAAGGAGGAAAGTCTTTTCTTTAATATGTTGACGCCTTTGGAATTGCTTTACTGGGGATCGAACCCTGGTTTCCCGCTTCCAATGCGGACACTTTAACCATTGCTCCAATGAGACGATCCGTAATAGAAGAAAATGGAGAATATGGTAGTAACACCATTCGGACTTGTTAGTTTAACCCTTTCCAACATACAGACGCTTTCTGACGCTATTCAATAGTTTTACTTTAATTTAAAGATATTTACCACAGTTTGACTTCCTGTTTTCAAAGTCGTCTGATGCAAATGTGTTGTATGTGGAAACAGGTTCAATCAACATAAAGTTCTTTTACTATACATAACTAAGTACGTTTGAATCATAAACATTTGCAGAGCATAAAGACAAAGATCAGTGTGCATATTTTGCCACGATCTTGATCTAGTTTGAAAATTAATTTGGCACCGAGGTTCCTTGGGTGACCCTCTACCAAGATTTATCAAATTATTCCGATTCGTTGATACACATGCTCATCAGTTGCCATGGTTCGTTTGGCTTCTATGTTTAGATTACAATTTACCACGTGCAGTCTTATCTTGAGCTAAATTGATCGCTTATTATCTAAAACATTCTTAGCAAGAACTTACCACTAAATATACACAGACAAACATAAACAAAAAAGTGACACATATCAGGTTTGGTGGTTAATGTTTTAAATTCAACACGAAAAGTGTAAGACTTTAAGACTTACAACAAAACAAACCTGCAACAGACTTCTTAGATAACATCTAAACAAAAATATGGAAAATATCTATAAATAAAAGCACATGTATACTTATCGGTTAGAGTTAAAATAAACATTGTGACAAAAGACGTCTGTTTCAAATGCGCATAAACTCGTCTGCATGTAAGAAAAGAGTTACATTCTATTGTATTTATTGGTTTAAGTTGGTTTATCGATTATCGATCTTTATCATCTTTTAACCAACAGATGAGGTAGCAGATGCGCTGGAATTCATCGAACTTTTCAAACCGGAAGAGCAGTCGTTTCTTGATGATGACGACATCGATTATGAGCAGGAGGGAGAGGAAGACGAAGAAGATGATTTCGAAGCAACACTAGAAGTGACAGATGTTGACAACGGAGTTGAACTTGTGGATGATATAGCTGAAAACAGCCTGGGAGCTTGCTCGAATGGAGTGTGTTCTTACTGTATTTTCAAAAAATATAGTAAGTGGTTTTACATATGGTCAAAGATGCGCGAAATGGCATTCAGTAGTTTTAGAAATTAATGATATTTGAGATAAAAGTGTGTATTTAACCCTCTCCCACATACGGACGATTTATGTCAAATCTGCTGCACACAACATTTGATAACATTGTGAGAAATGGAGAATGGTGATTTTATCATCATCATCATTCTTCTTTTTCTAATTGTTGTTGTTATTATTATTTTTAATATAGACATAATCGTGATTACTATTATCATTATTAGTGTTTTTGTTGTGATGATGAAGATGATGATGATGATGATGAAGATGCTGATTATTATTATTATTATCATTATTACTTCATCGTAGACGTTCATTGCTTGATGCACATAACTGTAGCACGTAATCAAGAATCACACTCATTAATGTTATGTTTTCACTGACTGACGATATACTGAAAAGACCGCGAAAATAAAAAGCAGTGTACGTTTGAATTTACTTACATATGTATGTTTAGCCCCCACACATTCATTTTTGCCATACTATTTATTGATAATTTTGTAAAAGTGTGTGTGTTTATTTATTAATCCTCAACAGAAGGAATTAAAAGGAATAACTACATATTATTTATATAACTAATTTTATTATCATTATTATAACTGCTGTTGTTGTTGTTGTTTACAGTTTGTGGCGTAGCTGTATTGAAGGGCAAAATATTTGTATTATCTATCAAGGTCAAGGGACGTACGTTATTCAGTCACACCGTCAAGGCTGGTTCCAGTAAATCTTTTACAGTTTCAAAGAAACGATTCCCGAAATTCGTGAGGAAACCCGCCAGAAGTGACCTCAAGATTCAGGTAATCCAAATATGACCATAAACCCATTGTAATTAAGTCTTAACATAAACCCATTGTTATTAAATCTTACCATAAACCCATTGTAATAAAGTCTTACCATAAACCCATTGTAATTAAGTCTTACCATAAACCCATTGTAATTCAATCTTACCATAAACCCAGTGTAATTAAATCTTACCATAAACCCATGGTAATAAAGTCTTACCATACACTCATTGTAATTAAGTCTTACCATGAACCTATTGTAGTTAAATCTTACCATAAACCCATGGTAATTAAGTCTTACCATAAACCTATTGTAGTTAAATCTTACCATAAACCCATTGTAATTAAGAAACGTCACGACTATAAACCCATTGTAATTAAGTATTAACATGAACCCATAAAAGTTTAACGACATGTCTTAATCCACTGAATTAATTTCAATCGTACTTCACAAGAATGTTCCTTTTGTGGTCCTCTTTCAAAATTGTTCAACGATTTAAACTCTTAGTATAACTTCGGTTTTTGTGGCATCAGAAACTTTACAATTCTTCTCCTCTGAAACCGCTTGTCTGATTTCAAGATAATTTGTAGAAATGTCCCTCTTCAGATATTGTTCCAAAACTTATTGATGAGTTGAACAACATGGCGACTTTGCTGCACCAGAAAGGAACATAATGACAAAACGTCCAATTCAATGAAAGTACTTGTCTGATTTCAAGATAATTTGGTAGAAATGTCCCCTACAGAAACTGTTCCAAGACTTAATGATGAGTTGAAAAACATGGCGGCTTTGCTGCACCTTTGTTACTATCTCCTAGGGCCATCTTGCCTCTCTACGTTTACTGGGTGAATTCCTTTGCAAATGATGTACAGTGTATCATCATGAGAAATTTCACATTTCCCACTCTATTTTCACAAGCCGTCTGCTTAAGGGGCGTCAGAAAGAAGCATTTATATGTGGGAAAGGGTTGATCACCAAAACTGAATGTTTATTTATTGATAGAGTTAACGCTTTCCACATAAAGGCACTTTATAACGTCTCTGTAGCGAACGTATCTTGAAAACATTGTTTCAGCAGGAGAAATTGCTTATAATCCTTACGCTCCCATATTTAGAGATTTTTCAGGGTTTTCAAAGTCGTCTGCTGCAGTTTTTGTTGTATGTGGAAATAGTTAAAACATTTGGGAAAGATGTTTATAAGCTGCATATACGTCAACATGGGCCTGTAATTGCGAAAGGGTTGATTAAGATAAACTTCTAATTTATGCTTTTATATGTTCAAGTCATCTTCATTAGTATAAGTACTAATACTATATGTATACCCACATACAGACACTTTTTGCCGCCTCTGTAGCAGACAACATCTGAAAACATTAATGCAAAAGGATAAATTGATCAAAAATAATGAGCAATTTCTCCTTTCTTTTGCCAAAATGTTTTCAACTCTATTCAATAATTTCACTTTCATTAATAGATAGGTTCTATGTTTTGGCTTAGATGTTTTCAAAGTTGTCTGCCGCAGATTTGTCGGAGGAGGGACAGGGTAAATACGATGTTTTCTCTTTTCAATTTTACAGCTGAACAAAATTGATATCGGCAAGAAAAGCTTCTGCATTCGTCTGTCAATCAAGTTGAGGTGGCCGTTTGGAAAGTTCAGTGGCAAAAAGTGTTTTAGTTTGTGATGGAAAACAAATAGTTTACCGGGAATGAGTTCATATATCAGTAACGTCAGCTTTCTCAACAACAACAACAACAACAACAACAACAACTACAACCTTATATCTGCACTGCGTTCGGAGAAGATCTTGCGTTAGCAAACGGTAGCCAAGCCAACGATCAATGTTTAGCTATTTCGCTTCTGGTACCATACGCTACCAAACTGCTACACTGAACCAGATACATTTATATCGTGTTTTTAGAGTTGAAAACATTGTGGTAAAAGAGAAGAAGAATTTGCTTATTATAAGCAATTTCCCCCTTTTGCCACAATGTGTTCACGACTCGTCTGCAGCGTTTGCGCCAATACGCATTTGCATGTCGGAAAAGGTAAACCGTTTAGCCCCAATTACAGTTAATAGAGTCGTCTGCTTTGAAAACATCTGGATACAAAATGTTTTGACTCTTTCGATAAAAAGTCTGACACATTGTATGCGAAGTAGAAATACACGGGTTTTTTTAGCAATTGAGAAATGCATAATGAACCTTACTTAGAAATAGTTTGCTGGTGTGACAATAAATGACGCAAAAAAAGATATATAGAGATCTTGTTTGTTTTTGTTGTCTTTTTCTTGTTTTAGGGTGGGCGGATTAAACCATAAGCTTTATATATAGAGGATCTTACATGAGTGCTTATTTGTTATTGATTTTATGAAACGAGTCGACCGAAATAATATGACGTGAGGCTCTGCCGAGCGTCATATTCGTTTCAGTCGACGAGTTTCATAAAAACAATATCAAATAAGCACGAATGTAAGATTCTATTTATCACATAACACCATAAAAAGATATTTTCATCTTTAAATCGATCTTTGTTCGTCCTCATATTAAACAGTGACCGAAGTTCAACCCGAAGTTCTAATGCATACTTCCACTGTAAAAAAGTAGTCCCTATCAATAACCTTTTGATTTTATACAAAATTAGCAACAAGGCACTTATAACATTTCATTTATCGAGATTTATTCTCTTATATTTTTAATAATTGCCGAAATTCAGAACAATTGTAAACAATATGCTATCATTTAAAGTGACCTCACACTTGAGTGACGTCACATACGTGCTGTGAGTCGGCTATTTATGTAACTAATTACATATGATATTTATGTCAATGCTTTATTTCACTCCTGGAGTGCAAGTTATGTGATAAATATTATTTCGTCATCTGCTTTGAAAAGGGGGCTTCCAAGATGCGTGTACTATAATGTGTCGAACATAATAGATTCTGATCAGAAGCTGCGCGAATCTTCACTGGACGCATTGCCCTAACAGATCGTCTTTGTTTATGACGTAACATATATAAGCATTGATTACCACAGAATGTTAACATTTGTGAAACACTGGACAAATAAGAATGATAGATCCATTTAGTACAAACTCTATATCTTTGAAGAAAGGGGTTCCAAGATGCTTGTACTTCAAGGTGGACGCATTGTCTTAAAAGATCGTCTTGTATATGGCGTGACACATATAAGCATTGATTACCACAGAATGTAGACATTTGTGAAACACTGGACAAATAAGAATGATCAATCCATTTATTACAAACTCTATATGTATTGGCTTTCCTTCTAGTATATTTTCACTTATATCACATCGAGGTGACAATTCTAGTCGCCATTGTTGGTGCATGTCAGTCGTTAGTCTGGTTCCCGATTCCCTATGATAGTCATTTACGCAGTAATACGGGGAAGGAACTCCAGAATAGTCAGACGAACCTTTTGATTTAATTATACCGGGTACCAGATGACCTGCGCCATCGCAGCTTATACAAGTAATCCTGAACCATTTCGGGTCGAACTCTGATAGTTGAATCATTAACTATGAGGGCTATCAATCTGAGGGCCGTGAGTTCGAAGCCCGTCCCAGTAATCTATTATTTCCACTGCTTGACACAATTCATTTACATTAGCGTATTTGGTGTTGCACAACGGGCTATATAATCTATATCGGAAGGTTGCAAATTGCCTGGGAGGAAAACTGTTGCGAGATGCCACGCAACAATGCTATATCTGAAATAAGTAAACCGAAATTGGCGACTTTTGTGTGCATTCAATTTGAGGTCTAAATGACTCGAGGTAACTTGATCCTATAAAGGTAATTTGGTCTAAAACTTCTAAATACAGTACTAGTTTGGTGTTAAACGCGGATTTAATTACATGTGAAGGCTCTGGTGAGACAGTGCTGTTGCACGGGCTCGTCTGGGTATTCAATATACACACATACATGTCCCGAATTACAAGAAAACCAAAAGTGTGGACTCTGCGTAAAATATCGACCCGGATCAGCCGAAGCATGCCGTGCAGGCTAACCCGGACAGAAACGTTTCGCCTGTTAATGTTCTGTTTCAAGTATCAATACTCTATACCTATATCCCCCTGAGACATATGTGTCGGCCGCAATTAGCCTTTGTGGACTGCGCAGGCTGATCTGGATCGATATATTACGCAGAGTCCGTAATGTTGGTATTCTCGTGGAAAGGCTTATATTAGATAATAACAAAAGTCATAAACAGCATAAATGACAGGGTAGTCAATATGAATCTTAGTAACAGGATCATATAAAGGTAATTTGGCCTAAGGCTAATACAGTATTAGGTACTTAAGTACATGTAAAGGACAGCGAAGGCTCTGGTGAGACTGTGCTGCTGCACGTGCTCGTCTGAGTATTCAATACACGCACATATATTTAAATAACTATGCTTCAGTTTTAATCAGTAAACAGAATTATTGCCATGTGATATACTTCTGAACGATCCATGAATCCATGTGTTTGATTTATTGCTGGTGATAAATAGATCTGGAACGCTTTACAAATGTTTCAAAAACACTAAACTGATTGGAGGCTCAGTCCCATCTAAACGTACGGCCTAACAATGCAAATAGCCGTTTATTATAATCATCAAAGAAGTCATAAAACTTGCGGTAAAGTTGCGGATCTAAATCGTCGTACACATGTCCCTTCATCTGGCCAAAACAGTAGGGACGACCTTTAGATCTTATCACACATTAAAATCCCTTTGTTGAATTAAAATGTACATTGTGTTTTGTAATGACGTGTCTGATGCCAAGAAAAGTTTCAATTTTCTTGAGTTCTTGAACTGGATTGACAATAAGGTTATCGCCGTCAACAACGTGGATCTGTTTTCGTGGGAAATACTGAAGCCATCGCTCGATGTGTGTATAATACATACTGACATACACAGGTTCGTAATCCTTCTTGATCTCTCCTGATACATTGTATATTGCATACTCCTCAAAGGTCTTGTTGGTTTTTCCATGACGTAAGCTATGTGCGTAGTCGGATATCATACGTTTAATTGGATGCCGTAAAGTCAAAATAAGTTTTATGTCCTTATCAAATTGATATATTCTTTCTCTGGCCGTTTCTGAAATCAAATATCTAGGTGTTTTTTCAATGGTAATTTGGTTCGAAAATGAGAGAGGCATTTGTTGTCTGTAATACTCCAAACCTCTCATGTAGTTTGAATTGTTTTCGAAAAAATGCGGTTCTTTATTGTAGACCGCTAGTTGGGGGTGAATCTTCAAATAATCCAGCAACGCTCCGGTTCCAGCTTTCTTGGCACCGATTATGATGCAATTCGGGAAACGCCTCATTGTCCGTGTAACTGCGTCGGCTCCGTTCAATCTGGGACGCTTGATAACTGATTGCTCGTTTAAATTAGTTTGTTGTTGAACCTTTATATATACAGGTATCGAATCTCCATGCTTCTTAAGCACTGTTTTATGGTTGGGTGTAAAAGGAGATTGTTCGCCTTTAATTATATACGAGTAAATGCCAAGACATACAAACGCATACGCAGTGATAATCAACAATAACCGGAAGCGGAACTTCAACAACGTTTCCAGAATTGACATCCACATGTTTCTGGAAAATAGAAAGATGCATTTAGAGATCGGCGTATTTCCTGTTCATGATTTATGTTCAGAAATGACAACTTGGACCAGACTACCACGATCAGCCATCGGGATTGTGTAAGGTCCGTGTATAGCAAATGTACTATAGAACCGTGCCTGGCGTTTTGTGGGTCTTATTGCATCTGCGTACAGTCAATACTCAATTGAGCCTTTGCATACGCACAGCCTAATCTTCACTCTCCGCCCATATGCTATAAAGACTTAAATGCACATCTCGATACAGAACTAGAAGTGTAGCTCCATTGGTTGTACAACACAGTAACTCTAAATAATGCCAAGCCAGGGACGCTATAAGATCGCAATTCGACGGCCGCCACTCATTAATGAGAACCTTGTCTTATAAGAATATATACTCTTCGCCAACATGCTATGTATATACTTAAATGCATACTTTCGATACAGAACTATAAGTGTAGAAGCATCATTGAGTGTACAACAAAGTAACTATAAATAATCACAAGCCAGGGAGGCATTAAGACCACAAATGGCCAGCTGCCGCTCATTACTGTGTGTAAAGCACACGCTATACATGGATGGTTTCATGCAAAACGGTTGTAACTACATCTTGAACAAAATGAATTTACAACCGTTTTTCATGAAGCCCTTGACATAATTGATTAGACTCGAAATATTCGTGTGACGTGCTCCTGTGTGCAAGATTAAATAGGTGGTCAAGATGGCTTGTCCAACGTTAAAGGTACATAGTTCGATCCCTGTTCGCGATGGTCAAGATGGCTTGTCCGGAAATCTGAAACCACTTTTTCAGGACGTTAAAGCACCCGTAGAGTGGGTATTACTAGATACAAGAAAGACATAAAATAAACCCAATAGATAAGCTAATACAAATATAGTTGGTACAACACGGATCGATCAGTCTTGTTTATTCCGTGTTTCACAGACGTATGTATTCTTGGGTAAACAATGCTTACATATGCCACTCCATTAGAAAGACGACCTGTGGGGGACATTGCGTCCAGGGAAGATTCGCGCGACTAATGATTAGTATCTTCTATGTTTGTGACCTTGGAATGCAATCATCATAGACTCCCCTGTTGAATGGTTAGGACCAAGGACCGACTATACAAGCATGCACGTGTATGACAATTACCACTACTATCGAAAGTCCCTTTTAGACGCAAACGCGACGTGTCTTTCTTGCAGATCAATAACTTCCTTATTGTTGTAGAAAAACTATTTAGGCGCTAATGGACTGTTTAATTGACTCTCCGAGTGTTTGTTGGAGGAGGAGGGATAGTGAAATGGACCTCGTGTAAGTATATATGAGCCGTTCAACAATGTTGGTTTTCTCGTAATTTGGCACACATCGTGATCTTTAATAATGTGTTTGATGAGCGTTGATTCCCAAAAATTGGACACTCTGAGTCTCTTGTGTTAGCTTTCACTCTCTCCCGGATTATTCTTGGTTGTTTTACAGAATTCGCATTTGAAAACTCTGTGACAGGAGAAGAAGTTGCTCACAGTCAACACTTATTCCTTTTGTCACAATGTTTTCATTAAGTAAACTAGCAATTTCAAAACCTCCTTGTCGTATTTAAGTTTTGAGCATTTTTGTCTAGCTTATCTGTCATATCGAATATCTATCATCATTATTTTTTTATTTTTTATTATTATTATTATTATTATTATTATTATCATTAATATTATTATAGTTTTTTATTATAATTATTATTATAGTTTACTATCATTAATATTATTATAGTTTTAAAATTATTGATAGTATCATAGTTTACTGAATTATCATTATTATCATTATAATCAAGTTATAAGTTTCAAGAAACGCTACTGTAAAGCAATTTTCATTCGGGTCATTCTACCCGTTCAATAAATACGCTTATGCTGGTTTTCCAAAACCTACGCTCATTTTGGTAATCAAAACAATACCATGTGCTGTACATATAAGATTGTTTATTTACGCCGCTTTCAACAAGTTTTCAGTTATATCACGGCGTTTCCTGGGTAAGTTACCAGTACTAATGGTATATTTATCCTGAAACGAGCTAGTCAGTAACGCTAACCCCCGCAACTCTGAGTGCCAAGGAGGGCCGCCACTACTACCATTACTAAAGTTGTTGGTATGACCAGCTACGTATAAGAACAACACTCATTGTCGAATACTAAGTCACACGAAAACCGACCTTCAAAACCTACCCGTTATCTAAAGAGGCATCCGGTATGCTAATATGTAAAGATGACGATCGAAGATACAAACTCATATGGACCATCACAAAGGCCGTTTTTTGGGTGACTTTAACCAAATTGTCTTTACCAGTTACGGCGAGATTGTCCCATTAGTCGAACGTCCATCTTAATCATCGCAAGCAGCGATTGAATTATGTACCCTTACCGATGTACATGCCATTTTTCCGCCGCAAGCATCGATCGGACTATGAACCTTTAACGATGGACATGCCAATCTTGACCATCGCGAACAGGGATCGAACTATGCCCCTTTAACGATGGACATGCCATCTTGACCATCGCGAACAGGGATCTAACTATGCCCCTTTAACGATGGAGATGCCATCTTGACCATCGCGAACAGGGATCGAACTATGTACCTTTAACGATGGAGATGCCATCTTGACCATCGCGAACAGGGATCGAACTATGTACCTTTAACGATGGAGATGCCATCTTGACCATCGCGAACAGGGATCGAACTATGTACCTTTAACGATGGAGATGCCATCTTGACCATCGCGAACAGGGATCGAACTATGTACCTTTAACGATGGAGATGCCATCTTGACCATCGCGAACAGGGATCGAACTATGTACCTTTAACGATGGAGATGCCATCTTGACCATCGCGAACAGGGATCGAACTATGTACCTTTAACGATGGAGATGCCATCTTGACCATCGCGAACAGGGATCGAACTATGTACCTTTAACGACGGAGCGAATGGCGCGTTACGGGCGAAAATAACCGTTTCCCCTGTACGGCCTTTGAAGCCCTCAACATACACCAATCGTTTGATTGTGGCCTTATTAGACCAGCCAGAGACTAAGCGATTGTTTCCATGCACACTATCGCTGCTTTGCCGTACTAAAGAAGTGATTTCATATTTTCGGATGGAGCGCGTGGCGCGTTACGGGCGAAAAACCACCGTTTCCTCTATACGGCCTTTGAGGCCCCTAAAATGCACCAATCGTTGGATTGTGGCCTTATTAGACTTGCCACAGACTGCGCGATCGTTTATATGCACTGTATCTGTGGGTGCTTTGTCGTAGCGAAAAGGTTGTTTTCGATATCCGGACGGAGCGCGTAGCGCGTTTCGGCCAAAAATCACCGCTTCCTCTATACGGAATTTGTGGTGCCCAACATACACCCATCTTTGGAATGTGGCCTAATTGACTGCGCGATTGTTTCTATGCACTATATGGGTGCTTTATCGCACGATGTATACTTACACGAAGTCTATTTCGCTATCCTTCTTTCCAACAAACTCTTCGTGAGTTAATCTTATAGTCCATTAACACCGAACACGCTTGTTAATAATACTAAGAGAGTTATTGATCTGCAAGAAAGTCACTTCGCATCTAAAAGGGACTTCGAGAGTAGTGGTAATTGTCATCAACTTGCATAATTGTATAGCCGGTCCTTGGTCCGTACCATTCAACAAGGACTTACAGGATGCTTGCATTACAATGTGACGAACATAGAACATCCTGATCAGAAGTTGCGCGAATCTTCCCTGGACGCAATGTCCCCCACAGCTCGTCTTTCTAATGAAGTGGCACATGTAAGCATTGTTTACCCAAGAATACAGACGTTTGTGAAACACGGGACAAACAAGACTGATCGATCCGTGCTGTACCAACTATATTTGTATTAGCTGGGTTAATTTCATGTCTTTTTTGTATATTCAATTTCACTTATATTTCATCGAGGTGAACAATGAAGTCGCCATTGTTAGTTCACGTGTTTTGCCGTAAGTTTGGATGGAATATTTGTCATCAAGATATCCTTTCCAATTATTGCTTTTTTTATGATGTTTTCTTCACATTGTTTAGTTTAAACCAGTCAACAATTTATGTTAGATCTCGTTAAGTATCTCTGCTTACACAAGCTTAGATCAGACAAGAATAACAGGTTTACACATTTTAGAAATACACAATGTCAACATCCAGTACAAGCGTAATGTTAACTGCACACCAGCTATTTACGCCGATTTCAACAATTGTTTAGGTATATCACGGTGGGTTTTGGAAAACCAGCATAAGCGTATATTCCTGGGTAAGATTTCCAGTACCCCTGGTCCATATATCATGACACCAGCCAGCCAGTCAGTCGTAATGCACAACCCGCATCATTGAGCGCCAAAACGTGCAACCATTACCTGGATCAACACACCAGCTATAACAAAAATCATGCTTTCAAAGGTGGTTTCTTTTTGGCATTGTTGGGGTTTTACGCCGTTTTCATCGTAATTTGTTTCAAATCACCACGACAATTTACATATTGAATAGCTGTTGTTTTTTTCATCCATAGATCGTGAATGATGTTTCTATTCAAAAAAATTTGGTGAGGTTAAATTGGCATACACAAATTGATTCTGTATGCAGAGAATTAAACACTTAAATAGCGCCATTGAAGACTTTTATATACTACCTTAATGAGAAAATGAAATTACTATATTATAACTCCTATATACTCCCAGTGTTTGATTATGGATGTGTAGTCTGGGTGACATGGAGCTAATACATACAGAAATAAGATATCTTCAGAGAAGGGCCGCACAAATAATACTTGCAAAATCCCGCGGGTCTACCAAAACGGATCTTTTCCATGACTTACACTGTCTGTCTTTTGGCGATAGGTGTCGCTATCACACCGCCTTGCTGACTTACAAGACCTTTCCAAATTTGGCACCAATATACACAAATGACATTTTAATATTTTCGGAAAACAAATATCACACTCTACGCTCACAATCCAATAACAATTTAGCATTGACCTACAAACCTAGAACAAATTACATGTTAAATTCATTTAGATATTTTGGTTTTAAAGTCTGGAATAGCATTCCATCACATATAAAGCACTCGACGTCTATTGTATCATTCAAACGAAGTTATAAGAAATACCTTCTGGAAAAGGTTATCTTGATTACTTGCCGTTATTATGTTAAGAATTGTGTTTGGAGTAGTTGGAGTGTCTGTCTTCACATGATTGAAAATTTATTCTATTTGTACTTAATGCCATAATTTGTCATTGAAAGTTGTATGTTGTTAAATGTAATGTTTGTGTGTGTTATATTATTGAAGGCCATATGAAAATAAGATATGTATAGCCATTGTTAAATTGTCTGTATGTGACTTAGATGTTACCTTAAAAAAATATAGATATTATTATTATTATTATTACGAAAAAAAAACATAAATGGGGTTTTTCGCTTATAGTTAACGGGCGTGAGATTTTTTTTTTTTTTTTTTTTTTTTTTCCAATAACCCATGAAGCTTTCTGAAATGAAACTGAAAAAAATCCATGGGGCCGCCATTTTGGATATGTATAAAAAGCAGACGTAAAACACAGATTGAAAATTATTGTCGGCTTTTTAATCATTTTTTTTAAAATCGGTATTTTGGGTATGTATAAAATGAGCAGAAAAACACGGATTGAAAATTATTGTCGTCTTTTTAATCAGTTTTTTTTAAAATCGATATTTAAGATCATTAAAGTGCTGGAATTAACATTTGTACGAAAAGTTAAAAATAAATGGAAATCTTTAAGAAATATGTTTTCCAGTTCGTCAAAAAAACGACAGCATTAGCCTTCTACGCCTAAAACTACATTTTGACTGTATCGTAGCCAAAGAAGGACGTGACGTCATTTCCGTTACACTTCATCTTGGCGTAACGTCAATGGAGCGACGTCGTTTCCCGCAAAAAAGTGGTATCAACATGAAAGACCCCAAATTCCTATACATGAGCTATTGACTCACTCATTCAAAGTATAATTATTGATCAAACATTGTGGCAAAAGGATAACTTTTTCATAAGGAGCAATTGTTCTTGTTGCGACAATCTTTTCCTAAATCATAGGCCTCAGAAACCGTCTCTAATAGGGAAAGGGTTTAGCAGAAATGTGACCCCTTACATAATTTGTTCAAGTCATATTGACTGCTTGTAAAAGGCAGTCGCCAGGTGGCATCAGAAAAGGGCTGATCTATTTGCTTCTTTACCATAATGCAGGTGATCGATTAAGGATCATCTTGGCCCTCATGTTTTAACCGCGTTCATTATAAATGTATTCCTTGATTCTCTGAAAGTCTTTACTTTATTATTTTCTGTTCGTAGACGACAGCAATAAGAATTGCAAATATGTTTTGATAATGCAAGACACATGCCATTAACATTATTATTGTCTAGTCAATTACTTATAAATCCTTATTTATGACCAAAGTATGCTCTTAAATTTTTGTTTATAATTATCTTGCGTTTTTTCGTAAATAGGTAGCACCTATAGATATATTATTAATGATATTGAAAACAACTTAAAACCCCAACAATACAAACAAAACGACCTTTGAAACCATGGTGAGCAATTGTTGCTTTTGTCGCAAAAAATCAGTATTATTATACCTCACTTTTGTCTACAATGGTAAAATCCCAATACCCGAAAAAGAGATATTTTGACTAATAGAAACATTTTCAACCTTTTTGACACGTGACCAAGCTAAAATTGACTGTCATGTCATGTGACCGCAGTAATATTTTGAATGTCATATAAGGGCAAATAACTGCTTCAATAATTTAGCTACATCATGACGTGATTGCCTCCCTTATACACATACAGCAGTGACGTCATACAGCATACAGCAGTGACGTCATACAGCATACAGCAGTGACGGTATAATAAAATAAATATCATATGGCAGCATATGTGACATTGATATTGTCACACATGCTGCCATATGATATTTATATAATGTTGTATAACTGGTGTGTTCACCAAGAGATCATTGAAGTCAAATTACGCTAAATACATCTGCTGACATGCTGATCTACAGCCAATTAGTCACTATTAAAAACCCAGAATACATTGAATGAATGGCGAGCATTAGCCTCTCCGGACAATATTTCCACTAAGTTCACTAATAAGAATAAGGACTTTCCATACTATTGCCTTGGTGTAGTCAATGTCGTCTTGGGTATCGTGTATTTGGAATTGGGGATTAAAATGCAAACTGTTTGACACAAAACAATTGCGGATTAAATATTTTTAATGGAATCCGATAATTGTTCAATTAAGAAATTATATGTATAGGCAAACTGTTGAAGGGGCTACTGTCCGCCATGTTATAAATGATGAAGGGGAGAATGTCCGCCATGCAAAAACTGACGAAGGGGAGAATGTCCGGAGTGGCAAATGTCCGGTTACCGCCTAAAACACCTCCAATGCAAACACAATTATTTTATTCATCCAGGGATCGTGCATATGTGAACTGTCTGGGTGGTATGACTGACGTGATGCTGAATACAAACAAAACCTTTGAAAGCACGCTGAGCAATTGCTGCTTTTTACTCAATGTTTTCAGTTCTATAACATAACTGGCTTGTTCACCCCAGAATCATGAACATGTGAACTGTCGGAGTGATTTGACATACATGATGTTGAACACGGCGCGTAAATCTCTAACAATGCAAACAAACGACCTTTGAAAGCATACATGATGAGCGATTGTGGCGGGCACTATTGACGAATTGTGGAAACTTGCTGGGACAGTTACATGATGTTTGGCAATTTCTACTTTTCCAACAATGTTTTTTTAATTGTTTATAGGTAGATTTTTCCAATTTCTGTTCTTCTTCCGGGGTGTTGTTTTTCATTAAACGTTTCCAACATACATCAAATCTGCAGCAGACGACTTTGAAAATGTCTACCTAAAAATATGTAAAATCTCTATAACTGTAGGTATAATTACTGAAAAAGGTGAAAACATTGTGGCAAAGGGAATAATTTCTCGTTTTGAGCAATTTCCCCTTTTGTCACGATGTTTTCAAACGTCGTCTTCTGCAGATGCGTTAACATGCGTCTACAGGTGGGAAAGGGTTAATTAAACGTCACTAAGTTGCATATTACCAACTGTGAAAAGATGCATGCAGGCTTTTTGAAACCATATGCAGCCGAATTGTTGGATCGGCGATGTTTGATAAATATGTGCATTTATGTTGATAGTTAAAAAACGACAGAGACTAAATGAAACAGTCTTTATTGAAAGATGTAGCCCTCTGTTTTTGTCGAAGTGTTGTCGAATTAGGCAAATAAGCGTACGAAAAATTGTCTGGGACATCATTTAACGTAACGATGTCCGCCATTGTTGTTGATGTTGACAAATAATGTCGGGTTAGTTACCGTTGCTAATGTGGGCGGAGCTATAACTCGACATACGGCGATCCGACAATGACTTGATCATGGAATCCTACATCGAGCGTGCCGCGGACTTTGACACTTCCTACAGATGTTCACTATGTTTTCCCTTTATAGAAATGGCCACAGTTGCACTCCGCTAGAAATTCCGTGTACATGCAATTATTTCGAAAGAGTTCAACGGATTTAAATTGAGATGATTCATCGGGACAAATGATTGGGAAACATAAGAGATCTCGATCTGTCTGGACGTCTGTACGTATGCGGACACTTGTTTGAAAAGGATCGGGTTTTTTCCATGTTCGTCATAAATATGCAAATCAATTAGGACACATCGTTTGGTCTATGCTGTTCAAGATAATTAGCTTTGCATTTCAAATGAGCAAAACACTTGTTATCCATGTATCACGTACACCGATCTTCCGAGTCGTTTCTTTCTTTTCAAATTACTTGAGCACTTGTTAAATCCGTCTCGTTCATACCTGTTACAGGTTTCCCGGACTAGACGAGAAGCTCTTCGTAAAGTTTCTAACGTTTGGGGCGCATGTCACGTAACCGTTATGGCATTTGAGCCGTCCCGCGAGAAAACCAACATTGTGGACTCGGCGTAAAGTATCGAACCGGATCAGCCTAAGCATGCCGCTCAGGCTAACCCGGATAGACACTTTTCGCCTCCTGTGGATTTTCTGTTTCAGGAATAACTACTCTATACATATATCCCACTAAGACGGAATGTGTCGGTCGGATCAGTCTGCGCGGACAGCGCAGGCTGATCTGGTCGATACATTACGCAGATGTCTATCGCCGCAGCCTCACGATAAAACCAACATTGTGGAATCTGCGTAAAGTATCGAACCGGATCAGCCTAAGCATGCCGCACAGGCCTACCCGGATATACACTTTTCGCCTCCTGTGGATTTTCTGTTTCAGGAATAGCTACTCTATACATCTATCCCCTTAAGACGGAATGTGTCGGCCGGATCAGTCTGCGCGGACAGCGCAGGCTGATCTGGTCGATACATTACGCAGATGTCTATCGCCGCAGCTGCATTGTGGAATCTGCGTAAAGTACCGAACCGGATCAGCCTAAGCATGCCGCTCAGGCTAACCCGGATAGACACTTTTCGACTCCTGTGGATTTTTTGTTTCAGGAGTCATTACTCTATACCTGTATCCCCCTGAGACGGAATGTGTCGGCCCGGATCAGTCTGCGCGGAGTTAGCGCAGGCTGAT
Source organism: Serripes groenlandicus (assembly GCA_031761405.1). Classification (NCBI taxonomy): domain Eukaryota; kingdom Metazoa; phylum Mollusca; class Bivalvia; order Cardiida; family Cardiidae; genus Serripes; species Serripes groenlandicus. Next base: position 64,681,941 of record JASEVX010000007.1, on the reverse strand, counting down.
CTGGGTCGATACATTACGCAGAGGCCATAATGTCGGTTTACTCTCCGGACGGCTCGTGTTATCTGTTAGGAATGTATCAGCGTGAAGGAATATAATTGTTGCTCTTTTCAAAGAGATTAATACATACGCCGTGTCAAAGAATCGTCCACTTTTCTTGTTTCAGAAGTTACTACATGTATTTCTTTACTAAAGATGAAAATAGTTTAAGAAAAGGAAAACTTATGTCTTGACGTCAACGTTTCAATCATCCAAATTTTCTTCTAGTATTTTCAATCTTAGAAAATAAGTCTTTATCAGACAAATTTGTTGAACAAGAGCTGTCCTCGAAAAAAATAGCATACATTCCTGCAACACGTGTGTATATTTATTCGTGGAAGGTTTCACAGGGGCTGGCGGAACTCTTTTGCGAGGATTCATAACTCTTTTCAACAATCAGACGCTTTGTGACGCCTCTGCAGCAGACGGATTTTGAAAACAATTTAGCAAAAGTAGATATTACTCACGATAAGTAATTTCCCCGTTTGCTGACATTTTTTCAACTTTAATCAATAATTGTTCTTTCATTAATAGAGAGTTTCCATATTGTTGAATAAATATTTATTGTTTCTCGGAAAAGGTTAATCGCACTGACCGTCATGATGGAATTAAAAACATGTCATTGCGAAATATTAAAATAGCCAAAACGTCCGTAGGACTCAAGCTATGCGAACCTGAGTTTACATGCTATGAGCCGTCCCGCGAGAAAACCAACATGGTGGACTCTACGTAAAGTATCAGCCCGGATCAGCCAAAGCAGGCTAACCAGGACAGACACTTTTCGCCTCCTGTGGATTTTCTGTTTCAGGAATCATTACTCTATATCTCTATCCCCTAAGACGGAATGTGTCGGCCCGGATTAGTGTGCGCGGACAGGGTCGATACATTACGCAAAGGCCATAATGTTGGCTTTCTCGCGGGACGGCACATATATGGAAATATCTATGAAGGAGTGAAAATGTTTGAATTGTATTTGTTGTTAATATTGTTTTAAAATTGTTGGTAGGCTTAACGTGGAAGTAAGGATAGGGCCACCCAAAATAGGTAATTTGTCTACGGTGTAAATACGGGTTGCTAAAAAGGGTTATCCACTTTTAAGTGACACGTTCTTGCTAAGGATCGCCCGCCCTGAACTTTTTCCTCATACGACAATTCTGCAGCAAACGACTTTGAACATATTTAGTCTAAAGGTAGACAATCCCTTCAATTAAATGCATTACCTATGACTAAAAGTGGAAAACATTGTGGCAAAAGGAGAAATTGCTCGTTTTGAGCAATTTCTTCTTTTGTCACTATGTTTTCAAAAAGCCGGCTGATGCATGTGTGTCAATGGAAAAAAGCGTTGATATTGTGTTGCTTTACATTCAAATAAAGATAATAGTTGTATAGAAATCTATGAAACTGTGGGAGACAACGCGACTTGAGAGTGGCGCCCCTGTGATAAGAGGAAAACCTATGAACCTGCTAAGGGGGATAATTCATAATGAACCCTCTTTTACTTCAAACATAATTTCAAACATGGTTTTCTTAATCTTAAATATTATACCGAATTTGAATTTTGACAGCAACTTCTGAGTAATGTTATATTAACTTTCATCATATTTCCTTGAATACTGTAAAACTTTTTCAATAGTGTGGATTCGACAACGAGTTATAAATAAATGTTTTAAACTTCTGTTTACAAGTGCTTTGCAAACCTCTAAAGGTCTGTTTTAGCATAAGCCTGTCCATTCAATACGAACATCAAAAGATCACCAAGCTATTGCTTGTCATGTCTTTTTGGAATAAATTATTCAATAAACGAATATTGCCAATCAGTATTGTAAAGGCCCTGTCCCATGCAAGCCAACCTTAGCGTTTTTAGTACCAGTGCAGGTAAAATCTACCTGAGCTTCGTGCTATCTTATCTAATTGCAAAATGTCTGTCATATGATATGTTCCACAAGGAGAAAACCAACATTGTGGACTCTGCGTAAAATATTCACCCGGATCAGCTTGCGCATGTCGCGCAGGCTTACTCCGGACAGACACTTTTCGCCTCCAGTGTTTTTTCTGTTTCAGGAATCATTACCCTATACCTATCGCCCTGACACGGAATGTGTCGGTCCGGATTAGCCTGCGCGTACTGCGCAGGCTGATCTGGATCGATACATACGCAGAGTTCATAGTGTCTGACTTGTGGGCGCAACGTGTAAATTGAGATTGGCAGGATGATCGTTATCTACAATAGAACCAAAATGTGCTGTGGTTCGTTTTCTTAGAGCTCGGCTCAAACGTAAAACAATTAAAATTGATCGATTTATATTTTGAATTTCTGTTGTAAGATAATTGCTTGATTTAACTTTAAAACCTTATTAACATTACCAATCGTTGCTAGGCCCAAATCGTTGTTTTTGTGACGTATTATGTCAACAAACAGCCTAGTAACGCCGGATGAGATGTAAGAGAAGCCGCAGTCGCACCAAACGTTCTTGGCGATCCGCAACGTTTTGTCATTCAAACGGTCTAATCATTTGATAATTTGATTTTCCTCTGGAAATATTTGTAGGCATTTGTGATCTCGAACGATGTCTATTCTACAACTGTTACATGTAAGTACATTTTAGCAGCTCTGCAGTACAAGCATTTAAGACAGGTGTAGATATATGTAGGTGCATACATAGTTTGTGACAATATGGTTTAAATTGTGATGTGTGTCAGAAGTTTCTAGAACATTTCTGTTACTAATTGGCACACATTACAGAGTCAGAAAGCACGGCGCGGACGCCTATGTTGATCTGCGTCTACATTGTTCGCACGCAAATATCATTTGGTAGTTGTTGTTGTTTGTTTGTATGGTATCGATGTCCACATTGTAATTGTTTCTATATTGGGCCCGAACATAACAATCGTCAGGGGTAAAACGTTTCAGGGTTTTTTACTCAAGAAACAAATAGATGCTTTTTTGCCAGCTCACATGACACAGCGTAAATGAGCCGTCACGCGAGAAAACCAACCTTATGGACTCTGCGCAAAATATCGCCCCGGATCAGCTAAAGCATGCCGTGCAGGCTAATCCGGGCTGACACATTCCATCTCAGGTGGATAGAGATATAGAGTAATGATTCCTGGAACAGAAAATCCACAGGAGGCGAACAGTGTCTGTCCGGGTTAGCCTGCGCGGCATGCTTAAGCTGATCCGGGTCGATACTTTTCGCAGAGTCCACAATGTTGGTTCTCTCGTGGATCGGCTCAAATGAGCTTTTATGGTCGTTGCCTGCCGCGTGTTGCCATCTGATACCAATTCATGTTAACATATCGTTATATACAACGGTGATCCAGGCAAATTTCATTCGAACATGGTTCTTTCATGGGTTTTTTTTAACTTTTTATGGTTAAAATATATTTTGTCATGCTGAATCTTTGTAACTTAAAGAACGGATACCATGTTTTCTATGATTTAAAGTTTGCTATTAAAATGATTTCCCCACAGAACATGACAATGACAATGACAATGACAAATCTTTATTCAAAAGGCCACCGGCCCATAATATTAATACAGTTATTACATTCTGAAAATTGTCCCTAAAACTAACAGCATGTATACGTAGTGTGCTAATTTTCTAATTAGCAATGGGTTATCATATTGTAGTAAGATGTAGAAATTAGTAATGTTAGTACAAGATTTATACCAGGTAAAAAGGAATCTGATTTCGTGGAACTTTTCACACTGGAAAAATGCATGATATTCACACTCAGTAATGTTTTAATTAACTTTTTGAAAACAGTACAAACATATCCTATTTTCCCGAGTATTTTTGCTATGGCGGCCAGTCTCAATTCTAAACTTATGATTAGACCAACGAAATTTGGATAAAGCGATGTTATGGTTAAACGACATGTCTATAAGTAGACATGTTTCTGTATTCAATAGAGACTTATAATGAGTATAGTGAAGACATAGACCAGATTCGTTGATAAGTCCATGTCAATCTTGTTTGAAACAATCTGTTGGACGTATGAAACAAGTACAATATATCCGTCCCCAAGTACCATAGGAAGGCAGCATAGTGATACGGCTACTTAGACAAGTTTAGCGATTAATCCATGAGCAATTTTACCTTTAGCCACAATGTTTTTAAAAGTCGCCTGCTGCTATAACGTCAAAATGCGTCTGCATTAAAGGGTTAAATTGCCATTCATTTCAAACAAGAAATATCTTTAAAAAAGATAAACGTCGAACAATATGTGAAAAAACTAAGAAATGCATCATATGCGCATATTATTTGACTTGAATATCACAGAGACATATAAACACTGTGTCTCTGAAAATCAGAAAGGTTTTGCTTAGTTTGAAAAAGGTTTCTTTACAAATTTGTGCCATGACAAATACGTCACATGACTGGAGATTACGCGAGGCTCCCAAGGGGTGTATACGTTTCAATTGACAATAAATAACTGAGAACTTATCATGTTTCAAAAATAATTAACATTTTGCTCTTAAATATTATATTTCATACGTTTTCACTGATTTTTTTCACTGATATTTATTTCTTAAGGAAAACAATCAAAGGTTAGTATACAGAACATTTCATTTTAAAACTGCACCTTATAAGTGCCTCTCGTAGTATCGCCAACTTGACTATGAACCAATCAAAACGTTTCATTTCCTTTATTTCTTCCACATTATTCAATATTTGATTGGTCTACAATCTAGATCATTTGTTTATCATCTAGGTCAAAACTGAGGTTATATATACGTCTATCGACGAAAAACCCGAATGTGGTACTGGCGTCCCGAGTTTCCATTTAAGAAAAATGGGGATAAAATCACACACTAATGATACCTCGTTAAGATATTACAAATAAGTCTCTCTATTTTGTCAATATTGCTATAATAATAATGGCCGCAATGTTTTAGTATGAGAACATTTGATGAATCCCTCCCAATACCAGGTGACGATATATAGACTCCCTATATGGTTCATATAGTATAATAATAATATCATTATTATTATAGTATATAACCATATAGAGAAGCTATTTATAGTAGCACGGTCCTGTGTGGGATTCCCAAAATGTTCTCATTCGATAACATTACGGTCATTATTATTTGAGCATATGGACCATATAGGGACCATTTGTAGTTTTAATCCTTTCCCTCATATAGACGCTTTCTGACGCCTTTGCAGCAGACGGCTTCTTTGAAAACGTAGTGACAAAGGAAGAAATTGCTCAAAACGAGCAATTTCTCCTTTTGACACAATGTTTTCCACTTTCAGTCATAGCTTGTCCATTCAATTATAGATATTTTCTATTTTTTGATAAAATATGTTCAAAGTCGTCTGCTGCAGAATTTTTGTATGAGGGAAAGGGTTGATTATATTTTAAAAAGGGACACAAGTGGACAGCCGATGGTGTGACTATAGCTGGTGTAGTGCTGGTCCTACTAATTAGCCACATACACATTGTGAGTGGTGCTGCCTCCTCCTCAACAACTACAACAGCAACCACTACAACAGCAGCAACCACTACAACACAAGCGACCACTACAACCGCAGGACCAACAACAACAACAACTGGCACAGGAACTACTACATCCACAGCATCGGCAACGACAATTGCTCCAGGTATGTTTTTTATGGATTCCCAGGTTACAGGCTTAAATAGAATAAAACCGGAATGCTTAAGAAAAATACAAATCTGAAGTAAACGACTTTAAAAACGTCTATGCAAAAATAGGACAATTCAATAGAGTTGAAACATTGTGGCAAACGGAGAAACTGCTCATTATGAACAATTTCTTCTTTTGTCACGATTTTTACGAAAGTAGTCTGCTTCAAATGTTTCAAAATGCATCTTTATGTAGGAAATTGTTGATATTTGTGTAGCTTAATATATGTGTAGATTGTTTATCATAAGTGTCTAGAACGCTCCAGTGGCTGTTTCACGACAGGCGTAGATCAAAGTAATAATTGACGGAGCTCCTATTTTTCTTTCTCGTTCAAACACGTCTACTGAAGAGAAAAAGAGCAGGAATGCATATTTGGACAGTAGTTCATTTTAATTGATGTGCTCCCTAATTATTCTGATCCCCGCAGAGGAGCCATAGTTTGAAAACATTGTTGGAAAAAGAAGAAATACCCTCCTCCGTGTGTAATTTCTATTAATTCGGCATTAATCGAAATTTTCTAAGAGCTTTATCCTTGAAATTATACTTATAGTCAAAATGCCTCTTAGTAGCATACGGCTTGCTTTATATATGTGTCTCGTTTGGCGATTTCGGATCTGGATAGATTACTTTTCACTTGCGACATTTGACGCCTGCTATTGCAGACGACTTGAACACATTGCAAGAAAAGGTGAAATTGCTCAAAACGAGCAAATTTACCTTTTATTGCAATTTGTCCAACTCTTTATCAATAAAAATCTTTCAGGTTTCTAGATTGTTGAAATTGTTTGTTTGATGAATGTAACTTAGCAGACGACCTTTGGGTTAAAACATCTGCGTACAGTGAAGACTAATGCGATCCTAGACATTCACAGTCTTGCCATAGTCTTCACTGTCCGCCTAATTTAATGTAGTCCTATATGCATCTTTTGGTGAAACTGAAACTGTAGCCCCACCAACTTACCATGATATGATCCTGTTACGAAGAGTCAATAAGAAGTCAGATCGCATCTAATGTGTATTAGAATATTACGTCTCTTAGTATTCCCTAGACAAACGATGTTTGAAGGGTTATATTGGAGTCACCCTGTGGTTGGTCGGTCGGTCGGTCGATCCGTCCGTTACAATTTTCCTTATCTAAAGCATAACTTGAAAATAACTTGATAATACAACTGCATACGATGATACAACACAGTGAGAGGAAGTGCAGTGTACAGGAACCATAATTTTATATTACCTAGCTACAGAGTTACTGCTCTTTGTTACTTTTTCCTGTCCGGAGAATAACATGAAAACTACTAGATGAATTCTAGCAAAACCTCATAAAATGGTTAAGCACAATGAGAGGCCGTGCAGTGTACACGAATATTCTTTTTGAGCTAATCATATAGTTATTACCCTTCTTACTTTTTTTTTATGTTCGTAGAATAACTTATAAACCAAAGGATGGAATTTGATAAAACTTCATACAATGGTAGAGCACACTAAGAGGAAGTGCAGTGTACAAGAACCATAACTCTAATAAGAAAATTACAGAGTTATTGTCCTTTCTTACATTTTTATTGTCCGGAGAATAACTTGAAAACAAAGGGATGGAATTTAATAAAACGTCATACAATGGTAGAGTACAATAAGAGGAAGTGCAGTGTACAAGATCCATAACTCTAATTAAGAAAATTGCAGAGTTATTGTCCTTTCTTACATTTTTATTGTCCGGAAAATAACTTTAAAACAAAGGGATGGAATTTAATAAAACTTCATACAATGGTAGAGTACAATGAGAGGAAGTGCAGTGTACAATAACCATTACTCTATTTTAGCTAATTACAGAGTTATTTCCCTTTCATTTTTCATGTCCGATAAATAGCTTTAAAACTATACGATGGAATTTAATAAAACTACTTACAATGATAGAGCACAATAAGAAGAAGTGCAAAGTACAAGAACCATAACTATATTTCAGCTAATTACAGAGTTATTGCCCTTTGTTACTGTTGTTTGCCCGGAGAATAACTTGAAAACTCCTGGATGGAATTTAATAATACTTCATTCAATGGTAAAGCACAATGAGAGGGAGTGCAGTATACAAGAACCATAACTGTATTTCAGCTAATTATCAGAACTATATTATAAGAAGTGCACTGAACCCACTAGAGCACTGAGTAACTGTTCCATATTTATTAACAGAGTGTTTCAAGTTTCACAAATAAGATGAGTATATGCTATCTGTTAACATTCAATGCATCAATGCTCAAAATGTTCAAGTTATTCAAAAATCAGTGTTGTATTGTTTGTAATGAACTATATACAAAAACCCAACAATGTCAAATATTTATAAACTGTCCTCTTCATAAATAACGGTCATCAGTGATAACAGTTTAAATAATGTTCACGGAAGAACATAGTTGATGAGTACATTGAGTTCGAGCAAAGAAGGTCCGATTGTTTTTCTCTAGTGCTCTTTTGTTTATTGTTCTTCAATCAACATGTTGTCCCTCAGCATAACCAAAATACTGTGACTGCCATGTAAGCTTGTGCACTGCACAACCATTAAAAAAGCTTTATTTTCTAATTTTAAGAAGGATTATCAATAATTGAACAAAACAAGAATAACCCGATCCATAACATTGTCATTTTTAGGTGGGGTTCTAAATATGTCACTACCATTTCCTATCAGGGCGGCGTTTCGGTAGTATTAATCACATTCAGTGATACCTCTTGTTTAGATAGCTCGGAATATGAATTCTCTAATGTAGATAGCTCGGAGAATGGGCGTGAGCGTAATCTTAAAATTCATCACAATATTGGATTAGAAGAAAGGGATTAACTCTTTGGCAATGTTGACAGCAACAGGATAGCGCAATAAATTAATGAAGTTATGGTATCAAACATTAAGAGTAAAATACTCCGTAAATGACTTAAATATCCAAATATCAATAGAAATGAAGCCATATACAATTAAAACAAATCTTACTATAATTCGACTTATCATATATTTCCATCCTACTATATATATTTAAGTGCCGCATCAGGAAACCCAACCTTAGTCAGTACTTCGCTGTACGTGTATTGTATCTGACCACAACGCATAAAAGGTCGTCTCAAATTGACCCTATGTACCTTCAGGGACGTAGATAAGAGGGATAGGTAACTAAACTGTATACTAAAATACCACTCGTGCCAACATTTGTAGCAAGTCAAACTAAAAAAACTATTCAAGATATGAAAATAAAAAATAAAAATTCTGGAAGTGTAAACATTCTTCTAGTGCAGTAGATACAAATATTGTAATATACTACAGGTTTTGATAATATGTTATCCTTATGAAAAATGTCAGTCTATTAATTTTTGGAAAATAATAATATAATTCAGAAATCCCAATATCTGGGTCTTTTAAACCAGTCACTGTTCAAAATACAAATAAATTCCAGTTGTTCATTGTATCTCTAACTTTAGTTGAAATATTAAGCTTTCAGAATATATATGTTTTGTTTATGTGCCAAATGTGACTTCAAAGTTTTATTTGCTACAAAATGTGAAAATTTGGACAATTTTATTTGTATGTATAATATTTTAACCAGATAACAGGTGTACAGGTGGAGTTGCTTATCCCTCTTATCTACGTCCCTGGTACCTTTAAAAATTACTCAAGAGCAGGTGCTCGGGTTTTACTTTCAAATGAATTTGCATGATACAGCCAACACTCGTTATGTATAAAGGTTCGCTCCGCTGTTTTATACCTAACGATTGTGTAGGCGATACTTTGATTGGCTGACACAAAGGTCAATAATAGACGACCTGTCTGATGCAGTCATCAGATCTATAACATGATATACGAGCGAGCGAAGTTTATGTCTGGTTTTAATGAGACAAACTGTTTAAGCGGATATTCTTTCTTGAAACTATCGATGACTAATTTGCGGTTTAAAATATAGAGCCAGAGATTCATCTGCCCGAGACGCAGGTTGATCTGGTTATACACTCGCAATTAATCTCTCTGGTTGGTTTTCCTATTGCTATTTACGATAACTACGTTATCTACCTTTGAATACTCTCCAATTACGCATGCGCATTCATGCACATTTTAGTTCCGGGGAATACCTTTGAATTGTTATTCAAGCGAAAAAGAAAAACATTGATAACACTATGGAGAGTTTGCTAACAAAAGTTATTACACCAAAGACAGAACGATTTCATTACACCGATTTCCTCAGAATAAACGATGCAGCGATGTAAGACTCTCATGAGGACGTTTAATTTCGGTGATTTCTGTTCTGTTTCAGCTACATTGTATAGTATGTATGGCAGTACCATGTACTTAAGTGGTCTAAACCCAACACAGGTTAGTATTTATGGTTCTAAGAATAATATCATAAGTCAGACGACTAGATAGGAGGGGGTGAACAGCTCACTGAGACGATTATTTTGAGTTCCCACAACATAGGGTTTGAATGTCAAATAAAGATTTAAGAACATGCAGTACATATCCAAATGCAGTTTGCTTGGATTTTCATATTTATTATTTTTCCCGAACTGATTTCGAACAGTTTTGTCTCATTTGCCTGTATTCTTAAGCCATTCCTTTTCCAGCCGGCACGTTCGTGTATTCTTAGTTTATATAGTTCGGTTCTCAACTATCGATTATTATCCAATACTGTTCAATAAATATACATACCACAATGAAAGGCTAGTGATACAATATATCAAAATATAGCGAGATAAGGTACAAATATTAATTTTTAATTGAACATTTCAGTTTGACCTGACTACATCGAACTTTCAGTCCACAATGGCAGACAATCTGAACGCATGGTGCAGCGCTAGTGAAGATAATGCTAGATCTTGTTGTAATGATATGGACAATTATAGGCATGTGGTTCAATTATATATCTGACGTCGCTATATATGTCGTCATTTTTTACGCCGCTTTCAACAATTGTACAGTTATATCACGGCGTTTCCTGGTTAAGTTACCAGAACTGCTTTTACATATATTATGACACCAGCCAGTCAATCATAATTTCTACCCCACATCCCTGCGAGCCAAGGAAGGCAGCAATTACTACCACTTCTAAAGTCCTTGGTATGACCAGGCCGGGGATCGAACCCATAACCTCCCGCATCCGAGGCGGACGCTCTTCCACTACACAACTGAGGCTGTGTGTGGCGTCTGTACCATGTTGCGTTTGGAAGAATTATGTTTAACATTTTTACGGGGTATAAAGCCGATTGTAACATTGTTTACTTTACATCAGGACGACGGTTTGCGAACACATTAACCATTACTATGGCCTATGTAATGCACTTTGCCAAAGGACACTGCACCTTGATCGTTTATGTTACATCATGACGACGGTTAACTAACCATTACTATGGGCTATGAAATGCGCATTGCCCAAGGACACTACACCCTGACCGTTTACGTTACATCATGACGACGGTTTACTTATGAAACAAACTAACCATTAATATGGGCTATGAAATGCGCATTGCCCCCAGGACACTGCACCCTGACCATTTACGTTACATCATGGCGACGGTTTACTTGTGAACAAACTAACCATTAGCATGGGTGGGCTATGAAATGCGCTTTGCCAAAGGACACTGCACCCTGGCCGTTTTCGTTACATCATGACGACGGTTTACTTGTGAACAAACTCTCCATTACTATGGGCTATGAAATGCGCATTGCCCAATGTCCCTGCATCCTTACCGTTTACATTACATCATGACGACGGTTTACTTGTGAAACAAACTAACCCTTACTATGGGCTATGAAATGCGCATTGCCCAAGGACACTGCACCCTGACGCCACGGGAAGGGATAGAACCATGGACACCTTGTTTCGAAATCATCACACTAAACACTCGGACACATGTTGGTGAAAGGTACTTGCTTATTTTAGGGTTCCTCTGAACACTTCTTAAACAGGTGACTCAAGTTATAATCAAGTTTTGCAAGTACGATTTGAGTTATTCATTATAATGTGTCTCCAAAAGGAAATCAACAGAGATTACTGTGCACCTACACACATGTAATCCCGATAGCCTAGTTGTTAAAGCCTCCGCTTCGGGTGCGGACAGTCGAAGGTTCGAATCTAAGTGGCGGCAATGTGATCTGGAATGGCCGGTTGGTTATCCGCCTACTGGTTAAGTAATAGAACCGAAAACCTGGTTGCCCTGTTCCTGTCATAAAGAAAGGTCTCAGGTAGTAAAACTGTTTTCAGGATAAAGGTAAATATCACAAACGTAAATGTGTAACTTAATACGTTAAGTACGCGTATAATAGGAAAGCAAGGACCTCCATCTGGTGAATGTATTAGGTATCAATCTACAGTTATGGTTACCTAACGGAGCAATCGTTAGGTGATTGTTAATTAAAACTCTGTACGGTTGGTGTTTCTAATACTATCTTATGTAAAAGGGAGCACATAACTGGAAGCCATATAATATATGAAATAGTGTTGTTATATTAAATGAGTATAATGTCCTTTACAAATGTCCTCAATACGATAATATACAAGAACAGTATTTGTTCAATTGGTGTTATGCCCCACATACAGAACCCAACTTACACAGTATATACTTCAAAGCGATGATTAAGCAAAATCAATAAAACTAAGCAGTTATAGAACAGAACAGAACAGAACAGAAGTTTATTCATAAGACTTGAACACATATGGTTCATCGTCAAAACATTTACAATATACATGTGCATACGAAAAAAAAAATAGACATACAGTTTATCAAAGTACTATTTTGAAAGAATAATGCACTTCCCAAGAAGGCGGAAATAATGTTTGAAATGAGCGGAATATATAAGTATACAGATATTCGGATAGAGCGCTTGGTGCTATGTTTTCATGCTATGTTAAGCAATAAGCTGATCAGAAAAAGGAGCCATAACTCTCATCGTCTAATCATTTACTACATTAAGTACACTTATTCTTTTGTGGTTAGCTTTGGTATAGTATATTCCAATTGCATTTAAAACATTTAGATTTGTTGAGTTTAACATAGAAATGAATTTGTACATATTAGGATTTCTGAAATATATTTTCTTTATATATATATATGTCTTAGATCTTGATAAAAAGGACAAACTAGCATAAAATGAAACTCGTCTTCAATGTCATTTAAATTGCAGAGAGTACATTTCCTATCTTCTCTTTTGATGTTTCTATGTCGACCTGTTTCAATAAGTAATTGATGTGACGATAAGCGTAATCTCGCAACGGCATTTCTGTATGTTGGAATATTCATTTTTTCAAGGTAGCAAGACCTATCAAAAGAGGTTTTTAGGCGTTTGTATAAGATCAGTGAAGTTTTAATATTTACATCAATATACCATTCAGCTATATACATGTCGATCAATCTTTGTCGCAACACTGGAATGAACGTCTTTATGTTAACAGATGCTGGGAATAACCATACATCATAAAATCCAATAGTCTGTAGCAAATGTTTAACGTTTCTGACCCAATCAGCATTTGAATCGCTACTATTTCTATTAATATTGTAGTTTAATAATGTTGAAAGGATACAATTATTTCCCTTTTCAGTAAAAAGTTTTATAAAATATTTAATAATTCTAATTTTAATAATGACATGGAGCGGAAATCTTCCAAACTCTCCATATATAGCAGAATTGCTAGTTGAGGGTTTTACTTTTAATAATCTCTTAAGAAATTTTCTATGCAATCGTTCTACCAATTCACTAGTTAAGAAGCCCCACACTTCACTCGAATAATAAATAATAGACGCGACAAAGGAATCAAATAAATCAAGCATAATTGTTAATGGTATTTCTTTACCCCTAGTAATAGTGAATAAATCGCTCAGAGCCCGATTAGCTTTACCAACCAATGTTTTAATAGCATTATGGAAGGTCCCGTTACTTGTAAAAACAATTCCTAAGTAATTAAAAGTGGTCAATTGTTCTATACTTTTACCACGGTATTTAAAATTGTATCGATTTTGTGCCTTTCTGCCTTTTTGAAAAACAACTATTTTGGTTTTTTCAGCATTTACTGTTAATTTCCACTTTTTACAATATAATTCGAAAGCATCCAATAAACTTTGTAGACCGTCCTCGGTATCTGAAATTAAAACCGAGTCGTCAGCAAATAAGAGTAAATAAATGGATAATTGGCCAAGCGTAAAGTCATGAGCTGTATTCTGTTGTAAAAATAACTCAATGTCATTTACAAACAATGAAAATAATATTGGTGACATGGTCTCTCCCTGCAATAATCCAACGTTACAATCGAAGAGATCCGATACGTTATTTAGATGTTTAACACATATATATATCATTTGATGAATTATTGTGAAAGTAACAGATGAGTAAATGAATAAAGGGACTAAACTTCAACTGTAACTTCAATTGAATAATATTTGTTTATTTTATTTTGGGCCAGAAGCCTCATGGTTATTGGAATACACTAACTAACTAACTAACTAACTAACTAACTGAATATAACATGTATATGATATATTGTCCTGAGGGCGTATATGTAATATGTGTGGTTTGCCAATAACAAATGAGAATGTAGGAAATAAAATAAGAACACAAACGTAAGAGCTAGACTAAAGTGTATCAAAGACTGTCTGGCATTGGAGGTATGATACAGGGTTCCCGCATGCATTTAAAAAATAGAAACAGTGGTCAGCTGGTCAGTTGGCGGTCAATTATAAATGTTATTACAGTGTATGGTTGAAATCTTTGTTTTACCGAGCCATGATACATTGACAAATACTGACCATTTCATTCAATGACCATTACAGTCCAGCCAGCGAAATATACGCAGCAGCCTCAGACGTCATGGTTATTTCACAGGTGTGGGGGAGTGACGTGAGTGTCATGGTGTACTTACAGTTTGATTCAGCGAACGCCCTCTGCACGTCGGGCTCGGGCTCGGGTGGGGGGTTCACGTCGGGATACATGGATAAGACGATACTCAGCAACATACTGACCACCAGGTATCTTACTCTTATGTTTAACTCTTTTCCCACTTGTTTCATTAATTATTCTTTCCCTTGTAGAGATTTTCCATAATGTTGCATGTTTCGTCTGCATCGGGATAAAGGTAAACATCGGGATGTGAGTTAACATCGGGAAAAAGGTAAACATTGGGATATGAGTTAACATCGGGAGTTGGGATCAGGGCTATGGTGTCGTCAAACATGGATCACGGCACACGAAGAACACAGACATTCGGGACTTTGGCGACAAGTTAAGTTAAGATCCAGATAAGCCTGAGTATCTGTGCAGTCTGCTCAGGATCTTGTCGTTTGTCATCTTGTCGAACTATGTAATATATCTAAAGAACGCTTTAAACCAACAATTCACTATTAAACATTCAACGGTGAAAGTATTTGCGGTAAATATCTAAACTTCGGAAGGTCAGGTTTTGTGTGCCGTGCCATGACAAATATGGTCCGTTGAATTATTTTTTATTGGTATGAAATTTCTTCTATTACTGTCATTAAGCCTTTACCACATACAATAATATAGACAATCCCTTTAAATGAAAGTGTATTTAATAAAATTGAAAACAATGTGGAAAAAGGAGAAATTGCTCATTATGAGCGATTTCTCCTTTTTGCCACAAAGTTTTCAAAAGTCGTCCGCATGAAAAGTCGTCTGCATTTCGGCAAGGGAGGGTTAAAGCAGCATCGTTTTATTGACAGGAAAGACACGATCGCAACACAGTTCAGCACAGCCGCCACCACGACACTTGGAACTTCCGTTACCGTAGCTGTGGTATCAGTCGTAGCCGCTGGTAACGTACGTATCACACGATAAACAACAAATGGAAATCTTAAACATTTTGAATGCTTTTGGGGGAACATGGAAGATTCTGATTAGAAGACACACACTTGTCAGGATCTTCTTCGTTGTGTGCTAACCATCCCAAAGTCAGGGGCGTAGCTTTGCAATAATCAATGTGTAGGCCGTCTCCTTGTCAGAAAATCAACATTGTGGACTCTGCGTAAAGTATCGACCCGGATCAGCCTAAGCATGCAACACAGGCCTACCCGGATAGACACTTTTCGCCTCATGTGGATTATCTGTTTCAGGAATACTACTCTATAATTAGATACATATATCCCCCTAAGACGGAATGTGTCGGCCGGATCAGTCTGCGCGGACAACGCAGGCTGATCTGGTCGATATATTACGTAGATGTCTATCGCCGCAGCTGCATTTTGGGGCATTTTGAGAAAAAATGTGTAGGCAAAGGCAGCTACGCCCCTGAAAGTCGGTCATATAAATAGAGGATATTTCATGAGTGTTATTTATTAAACGAGTTAACTTAGATGATAGGCTATGCCGCGAGCCTTGGAGAGCGTCATACTCAACTTAGTTAACGAATTTATTCAAAGTGATAACAAGACGGATGTTTGATGCAAAGCACCAAAGAGAAGCCGCAATATTTCGTTTCACATGAAGAAATAAGAAAAAAGATCATTTAAATCCACAAACATTAGAACAATTTAATCTGTAGTCAGTAATGCTGATATCGATTATTGAAGATATAAGTTTTATGTAGGATATTTAACCTGGCAGGGTCTGTGTTTTAAGTGAATGAGATAATTTAGAGTTAAGCTGATCATAAAAAGTGACATATAATACTAAAGATAAATGGACAAGAGGTTATGAAAAATTTAAATTAGTACCAAAAACAATCAACTATTTGTATTGAACACACGCCCTGTTATGATAATGTTTTATCAAATTATGACGGCACACAGAACATCTGTTTTTCGTTTGTATCGGTAAGTCATGATAATGGATAAGGGTTTCCCACATAAAACAAATCTGCAGTAGACGACTTTGAAATTATAAAGTAAAAAAAATCTCTATAAATGATCGTATGATAATTGAATTGTGTTGAATTATTGTGGCAAATGCAGATATTGCTCATTATGAGCAATTTCTCCTTTTGCCACAATGATTTCAATGATGTTTACTCTGACAGACTTTAAAATCATCAAGCACAAAACATAGAAAATCTCTATAAATGATAGTAATATAATTGAAAAGAGTTGAAATTATTGTGGCAAATTGAGCAATTGAAAATCAAAGCTGTCGGATTACAAACGCACAATCTCGAGTTGACGAAACTGATGTGAACTCGTGTCGTGATTAGCATTCAGAAATTCAAGTCAACGTATTTCTATGTACACGTAATCCGAAAGACTGACAATAACTGCAGCGACTTTTGAAAACATTGTGACAAAAAGAGAAATTTATCACGAGGAATTTATCCTTTTGCTACAATGTTTTCTACTTTATGTCCATAAATTATACCAATTGTTCCAATTTTTACTTAATGTGCTACGTATAAGGGAAAGGCTTAACATAGGAACTAGTTTTATTTTTTTTGAAAACGTTAAACCAGTGCTTGAAAATTTACTTGAATTTATTTCTCAAACTGTAATTTTTCCAGTTGATATCAGAGTTAAAATGCTGTCTACATTTACAGTGATACGTTAAATATAGTTCAGTTGTAAGAACCAGAAGATTTCATTTCATTTAAGTATTCTGGATGTTCACATCGCATCCGTGATAAAACATGTTGTTGGCTAGGCAAAATACACCGATATCGTGTTTACCGCGATATTCATGAAATGTGGAACTACAACAGCGTGGCCGCTTACGACATTTACACACTAGACCAAATTGAGATCGGTTTAAAACGCGTTGGTGAATACGGATTAAATCTAAAACGTGGACTAAATATTAAGATTTATATTTAGACAAATATCTAAATTGAAAAGTTTAGTGAATACGGGACGAGGCTTCTTCGTCTAATTACTGCGTAATATATCATAGCATGTAATTTTAAGGAACCAGACTACATTTACAAATTCATTAGAAGGGTTCTCTTTTTTACTGTCTAGACTAGATACAGTATGAATTTCGCTTAAATAAAAATGTACATACATTCAATTAATATACTGGCCTTTGTCTTTTGTTTTTAATTTGTAAAACTCACACATGTATAAAGAGTGTAAAGGGGATGTTTTAAAAGTCATTATCTTAAATTAATGTACTTAGAAAGGACACAGAGAAATCATGATATGTGGTCACGCTGGCAGGTCTAAATATTCTCCTTGACCGAAAATTAAAAGCATCCTGGCGGCTTCCAATAAATAAACAGGAATAAAATATTCTATTTATCACACACATAACGTGATGTATGAGGCGTATTTCGAAAAAAATGTTTACCATAAATATTATTTCTACATAAAATTTGCCAGTTTTGACGCCAAAGTGACTAACGTTATGACGTTTAACCGCTGAAGTAACGTCATTTTCTTAGTTTGGTTTCCGCGATGTAACAGATGGGTTTGAAGAACCTGATCAGCTGGTGAATTGTAAATAGAGAAGATGAATGTATAATAGAACCAGAATATTTTACTATTTAGTATTAACAATCGTTTAGCGTTATTAACTGCCTGTTTCTATTTTTGAATTCCAGTCGTCTGCCAGAATTTCTGTTTCCGGGTGGATCATGTCGATGGCTGCTGTCGTTACGTCAATCTTTGTGTTTGGAATAAACTGGACTCCAGTTGAAGCGGTAAATATTTACGCGTTCTCTCGTGTTAGGCGGTAAATATGTACTCTCTTATCAAGCGGTAAATATGTGCTCTCTTATTAAGCGGTAAATATTTACTGTTCTCTCGTATGAGGCGGTAAAAACATGCACTTTTAATCATTGGAGTTTTTACATCCGTTTTCCATCGTTGGGCTTCTGACTACTGTGTCAGTTATGGATCATTGAAGTTATGACTGTTTCCCGTTTTCCACACATAATTTCTTATAATTGTTTGTATATTTACAGTATACAGATAGAACAAAGGAGCGGCTGAAGATCAAAGAAGAAGAAAAACAAGTCTCAGATGGAGCTTCGTGGTCTAATATTGAGACAGATATGAATCATAACTACGAAATATCTCCTGTGCTTTCAGTATAAATCTCTTTACTCAGCTGCGCCACGGGAAACCCGATCTACATAAATATATCTTAATAAAACACGTATACCTAGTCTAGCTGTATCCAGTCTCACCTATACAACCAGCGAATACCTATACTAGTTGTATCCGCTCTCTTCTGTAGGAGTGGCGAATAGCTAGACTATCTGTATCCGGTCTCTTCTGTAGGACCAGCGAATATCTAGTATAGCTGTTTCCGGTCTCTTCTGTAGGACCAGCTAATATCTAGTATAGCTGTTTCCGGTCTCTTCTGCAGGACCAGCGAATATCTAGTATAGCTGTTTCCGGTCTCTTCTGTAGGACCAGCGAATATCTAGTATAGCTGTTACCGGTCTCTTCTGCAGGACCAGCTAATATCTAGTATAGCTGTTTCCGGTCTCTTCTGTACGACCAGCGAATATCTAGTATAGCTGTTTCCGGTCTCTTCTGTATGACCAGCAAATATCTAGTATAGCTGTTTCCGGTCTCTTCTGCAGGACCAGCGAATATCTAGTATAGCTGTTTCCGGTCTCTTCTGCAGGACCAGCGACTATCTAGTATAGCTGTTTCCGGTCTCTTCTGTAGGACCAGCGAATATCTAGTATAGCTGTTTCCGGTCTCTTCTGTATGACCAGCAAATATCTAGTATAGCTGTTTCCGGTCTCTTCTGCAGGACCAGCGAATATCTAGTATAGCTGTTTCCGGTCTCTTCTGTAGGACCAGCGAATATCTAGTATAGCTGTTTCCGGTCTCTTCTGTATGACCAGCAAATATCTAGTATAGCTGTTTCCGGTCTCTTCTGCAGGACCAGCGAATATCTAGTATAGCTGTTTCCGGTCTCTTCTGCAGGACCAGCGACTATCTAGTATAGCTGTTTCCGGTCTCTTCTGTAGGACCAGCGAATATCTAGTATAGCTGTTTCCGGTCTCTTCTGTAGGTCCAGCGAATATCTAGTATGGCTGTTTCCGGTCTCCTCTGTAGGACCAGCGAATATCTAGACTAACTGTATCCGCTCTCATCTGAAGAGCTAGCTAATATCTAGACTATATGTATCCACTCTGTTCTGTAGGACCAGCGAATACCTAGTCTAGCTGTATCCGCTAATTTCTGAAAGAACAGCTAATACCTAAATTATTTGTATCCGCTCTCTTCTGTAGGAACAGCGAATACCTAGTCTAGCTGTATCAGCTCCCTTCTGTAGGACCAGTGAATACCTAAAGTATGTGTATCCACTCTCTTATGTAGGACCAGTGAATACATAAAGTATGTGTATCCGCTCTCTTCTGTAGGACCAGCAAATACCTAGTCTAGCTGTATCCGCTTCCTTCTGTAGGACCAGCGAATACCTACACTAGCTGCATCCGCTCTCTACTGTAGAGCCAGCGTATATATAGACTACCTGTTTCCAGTCTCTTCTGTGGGTCTAGCGAATACCTGTATCCAATCTCTTTTTTAAAAACCAGCGAATACCTAGACTAGCATATACACTCTTCTGGAGGACCAGCTAATACCTAAATTATCTGTATCTAATCTCTTCTGAAGGATCGGAGAATATATATAGACTACCTTTATCTAGTCTCTTCTTTACAACCAGCGAATACCTAGACTATCTATATCCAGTCTCTTCTGTACGACCAGCGAATACCTAGAATATTTGTATCCAGTCTCTTCTGTACGACCAGCGAATAGCTAGACTACCTGTATCCAGTATCTTCTGTACGACCAGCGAATACATAGTCTACCTGTATTCAGTCTCTTCTGTACCATCAGCGAATACCTAGACTATCTGTATCCAGTCTCTTCTGTACGACCAGCAAATACCTAGACTGTCTGTTTCCAGTCTCTTCTGTACTACCAGCGAATACCTAGTCTACCTGTATCCAGTCTCTTCTGTACGACCAGCGAATACCTAGACTATCTGTATCCAGTCTCTTCTGTACGACCAGCGAATAGCTAGACTACCTGTATCCAATATCTTCTGTAGGACTAGCGAATACCTTGACTGGCCTATCCAATTTCTTGTGTAGGACTAGCGAATTCTTGAATCAGCTGTATCCAGTATATTCAGTAGGACCAGCGAAAGATGTTACAGTATCTTCTGTAGGACAAGAGAATGCTTAGACTGGCGAGAAAATGCTCATGATGAGCCATTTCTCCTTTGGTCACAATATTTTTAAAATTCATCCGCTGCAGTGGCTGCAGAAAGTGTCCGTATGTGGGAAAGGGTTAAATGTTGGGCAAGTGATGACGAAATATTCAACTGGATGCTTTTATACCCTATCAATATTGTCTGAGGTTTTTTGTTTCAACTGAGTTTAACAATCTTAGAGTTATTCATTAAACAAACAATCTGCAATAGATGTCTAAGGGATATTGTTTTGAATTCCAACTGACAGTAAAAAAAGTTTTCTGTATGAAGCTTCACACTTGTGTGGGACTGATAAAACTTTCTACTGTGGTTTTACCTTTCAGAATCTATTAATTTCCCATGAACAGTTTGCTTGAGATTAATTAACTCTTTCAGCGCCAAAGGCAATATTGAGTTTTTTGCAAACAAAACTGATTCAGGCGAGTCAGCTCGTAACGAGCTGTCTCACCTGAAATCAGTATTGTTTGCCTTTTAGTTATCAAAATACTCAAAGCTTTTATTACTTGAGAAATGGAGATGCCCGATTTTGAACATGGACGAGTCTACTTTAAACAATTCGGCGCTGAAAGAGTTAATCTAAATGTCATGGAAGCAAAACAGCCAATCAGGAATGTTGTGCATAAGAGCATAAGAGCGGTATTGGGATTTAGTTCCCCTACATGCGTAAACAAATACATTAACGAATGGGGTGAAATTCAAATTTGCTCAAAATTATTTTGTTTTGTGATAGGCCAATGATTCTATGTTGCTTTTAGCAATCAATATTTGACCATCTGGCCAGGTTTAGATATTATTCTTTACTCGCCTTTATTTTCTTTTATTAGTATTTTGCACTATTTTGTTGTTGTGTAGTAAATTTAGGAGGTTTATAATAATATATTTAAATAAGTGTGATGTAATTTAACTGTTTATTTTAAATTTAAAAAGAAATTGACAACGGATAAGACCATGAAGGTCGATGAAGCTGTCTTTATCTGATTCTGCTATACACATCATTGACCATTTACCCGGTATGACGTAATTCTAGGGAGACAGTCAAAATCCCAACGGTCCGCACATGGCACAGTAGTCAAAACCCCTACAATGGAATTTACAGGGTAGTCATATGTCAATTGTTGAGGATTTGATTGCCCTGTAAATTCAATCATTTGGGTTTTGACTACCCTGTTTATTCAATCATTGGGGCTTAATTCTCTGTAAATTCAATCATTGGGGTTTTAGTTACACTGTAAATGCGATGATTGAGGTTTTGAAAATAATGTCAATTCAATCGTTGTGGTTTTTTGACTACCCTGTAAATTAAATCATTGGGGTTTTGACTACCCTGTAAATTCAATCAGTCTGGTTTTGACTACTCTGTAAATTCAATCAGTGTGGTTTTGACTACCCTGTAAATTCAATCATTGTGGTTTTGACAACCCTGTAAATTCAATCATTTGGGTTTTAATTACACTGTAAATTTAATCATTGCGGTTTTGACAACCCTGTAAATTCAATCATTGGGGTTTTAATTACACTGTAAATGAGATGATTCGGGTTTTGAATATAATGTAAATTCAATCATTGTGGTTTTAACTACCCTGTAAATTTAATCATTGCGGTTTTGACTACCTTGTAAATGCAATCATTGGGGTTTTGACTAACCTGTAACTTCAATTGTTGGGTTTGTTACTATAATTCAATAATTGGGGTTTTAATTCCCTGTAAATTCAATCGTTGGGGTTTTAATTCCCTGTAAATTCAATCATTGGGGGTTTGGCTACCCTGTAAAATCAATCGTTGGGATTTTGACTACTATGTTATTGTTTTACCAATGGGGTTTATTTATACACTTATAATTATATCAACGTTTGCTTTGAAAATATCTGCGGAATTGTTAAGCCATATAGGAATTTCGAAATCAATTGTGGAAATTGAAATTGCTCAGTTGGAACAAAGTTAAATTCGTTTACACATTTGCTGCAGCTGTCCTATTTGTGAAATCCGTCTCCTGTATCGGGAAAATAAGTAATCGGTCATGTTCAACGTTGATGAAGGTCAGTACTGAGTGATATATCTTCATGTCTAAATGTTAGACAATGGAAATAGCCTGTGAGGGTTGATGAAGTTGTCTTGTATGTATGTGTCACGTTTATGTGGAAGGCTGGGTCCAATTCCACCAACCTGACCTAACTCTAAGTAATACTGAAGTTAAAAACCCTTTCCCACCTATAGATGCATTTTACCGCATATGCAGCAGTCGACTTTTGAAAACATCATGACAATGGGAGAAATTGCTTAAAACGAGCAAATTCTCCTTTTGCCACAACTTTTTTCAGTAATTATGCCTACAATAATAGAGATTTTCCACATTTTTTTGTAGACATTTTCAAAGTCGTCTGCTGCAGATTTGTCATGTGTTGGAAAGGATTAAAAGCGTATTTCACCAATTTTGTTTCCCGAATATTTTATAAAACATGAATGGTGGAATGTATCTAAGTAGATGAATAATAAGTTGACATAAATAGTTACCTTTCTGACGAACACTACTTGTTAAGAAATGATATATTTTAGCATTTTTTACGAGGGAAACAAAAAAGGATGATATATACTTTAAAGTATTTAAGTATTACTTAGCGCTAAGTAATGTTGGTGGAATTGGACCCTGGACACCTATTTTGACGTTTGAAAGTCACAGTCCTGTTTAACTCTATATAACAAGGCTATTCCATATTATGAAACCCCTATTTGGTCACCTAACCCTATACTGTGTGTATTCAGCTCTTTCAGCGGTGAAAACCCTAAAGAAGACCTGTTCCAGGTTCACACTCGGACGACTCCATTGTTCACGCAACAAGAGTTTTTGGAATATTTTGATAACTAAAAGGCGAACAATACTGATTTCATGTGAGACAGCTCGTTACGAGCTTTCTAACATGAATATGTATTGTTTGCAATTCCACAATGTTGCCATGGGCACTGAAAGAGTTATGACTTAATAGACGAATAATGGTGAACAGTGTAGATCCAAAAACAACATGTGTGATGCGCATTATGATCTGGGTATATACAACGATCGCAAATACAAAGTGGTTGGATTTCCACACCGATCTCTGTGATATTGTAACTTCTCACAATAAACTATTTCGTGTTGTACATAGACTCAATCTTTTAAATCGTGTCCCGTAATCCGGTCCGATAAACATTAATCAATCTGAAAACTGTAAATCACAAGTGACCACAAAAGTCATGTAATTTAGAAACGCAAAATGGATGAGCCTCACCTCGTGGTTTTATATATGTTTGCACACGTGTACAGTGAAACTCATGGGATGCGTACAGTGATGTGTTTTGATTGATTGGGGTTTACGCCGTTTTCAAAAAATTTTCAGTTATAAAACGGCGGCCAGTTCATCTACTCATATGTTTCCTGGTTAGCTCACACCAGTATTACACACAACATACCTTCCAAGCAACTGGCTGCTTTTCCACATAGACTGTTAGCCCATTGGTGAAAGACGAATGCCGCTTGTCACAGTGACTTTTGTCAAACGTCGGAAAGAATGTTGGCCGAGCTGGGGTTCGAACTCACAACCCCTGTGTTGACAGCCCGCGTCGCTACCGACTGAGCTACCGGGGCTTGACTTGATGTGTACAGTTAAACTGATGTGCTGCTATGGGTATGTACAATCTCACCAGACTCCTTGCTATCCACCGACATGTAATATATAGGGAATACAAGTAAAAAATGGCTGCTTCAGGAGAAAATTACACGGCATAAAAAAGAACGCCTTATTTATCCCTACAAGGTCACAATTTATAACGCCGTCTCTGTGAAAAGGCGCGAATTCGATCACGTGATCACAATAAACACTGCAAAGATTCAGCTCATAATAAATTCAATCCGTTATAATCATGGTAATCATTCTTTATCATAAACATATATCGACCCCCATCCTGAACAGTGTATATTATTCGATTAAAATTGTATTTTGGTATTTCGGTTTCATCTCGCCGGGGTGCACAACCGTGTGTCTATTTCTATTTAGATACCAATTGCTCTAATTGAGCAGTAGCCTTTTTAGCTTCTATAGGCTCATCCGATAGTGTTCATTATATTGACAGTCCAGCGCGTGACCACAGGACAACTCAGTCGTAAAAAGTCCAAATAACATTTTATAATGATATTTATTTTATTTCTATAATATTAATGATAGGTAACGTGCTCCGCAATGCTAAATATTAAGGCGCCGTGTAATTATAATGTTGCAGTAGCGATCACAGGTTCTGTATCGTATTACGAGGTGCGATGAAAAATGTATACCTAAAGAGGCCGAAGGTCGAGTGAGATGACAATTGTCCAACACGAGTAGTGCAATACAAACCGAGGTATCGTTACTGCAACATAATTTAGCATTACGTATATACACCTTTATGTAATACGGAAACAGAAACGCCAGCAATTTAATGTTTGCCTGGCGAGACTCATATCTATATATAAGCCGTTCCACGAGAAAACCAACCGTTTAGAATATCGATCCTGATCAGACTAAGCATGCCGCGCAGGCTAACCCGATCAGACACGTTTCGCCTCCTGTGGATTTTCTGTTTCAGGAAGCATTACTTGATACCTCTATCACCCTCTGATTGAATGTGTCGGCCCGGATTAGGCTGATCTGGATAGATACTAGATACATTACGCAGATGGAATGACAGATACCAACAAGACAGATAACTCGTGACACACACTGGCTGATTCTGAAATGAGAGTGATCGTTCTTCTTGACTCTTTCTCAAACAGCCAATCGCTAATACGATTGTGGAATAGGCTACACTATTATATTTGCAAACGCGAAACTTTTTCCCACATGCAGCAACATGCTTTAGAAAACATTGTAGCAACAGGAAACATTGCTCATAATGAGCAATTTCTCCTTTAGTGATGCTTTTTTCAACTGAATTCCCTAATTGTCTTTTCATTAATTAAGAGTTACCATAGTTTTGACTTAATGTTTTCAACGTCGTCTGCTGCAGATATATTGTTTGTGGGAATGGGTTAATTTTACTTTCACTTGATACATGTAGTGTTAATTCGCGAGTAAAAAACAACATATTGGATATTATATCCATCCAAGAGTTAAAGTGAAAACAAGGCTTGTTATCCGATCCTTCCGCCAATACTGAGCATGATTAACTGTATGTGACTCGTTAGTCTCCGGCCACCTTATGGAAGGAACCGAATTTCCTTTAAAATGCAAAATTATCTACTGAATCAAAACCATAAATATGTGTGTTTTCGAGAGGCAATTTTTCAACAAAATCTGCGTTATTCGAAAGTTATTCATACATGTCATTTGCCTATTTTGAGTATTCAATAAGAATTGGTGAGCTATTTGACCGTTCGCAATTGAACCCGATTAAAAATGACGAGAACGCTGCATGCTCTCTTATTAAGTCACGTCTCCCGAAGAATCGAAGTAATAGGATGCTTTGACGGCTAGGGGTGATCAGATAATAGCTCACGTAAACTGACCAGACCATAATCGTGGCTCGGCTAAACTTATTATTATGTAATTAAAGGTTAAGGAAAATGTCCATACTATGTATCGTATGACAATATGTGCAAAAAGTAGCTGTTTTACAAGGAATACCTTTTGTACTTAGATAGTAAAAGAGTTGACCATGTGCATATAAGGAAAACAAGCCCCAACCCCTGGCGGCCATGTTTTTTAAATTGGTCCATTGGTTGTTACGTTTTTCAACGAATCGGTTTAGGAAGAGATGTCATTTAAAGAAGTTGACCACGGGCGCCGTCCAATAGACATCAAACGATCACAAATGCTCGCTATGAGCACTTCGTGCTCTGGTGAACTAAACACGCCTGTAGCTTTTGCATAAACTGTACATGGCTTTTAATTCATAGCGTACGTTAATCTAACTTTGATACTTTATATGAATTATACTTTTTAATTATCAAATATTCGACCACTTGGTCTTTATCAAGATCAAAAAAAAAATACAAAGGAAATTTAAGTGCAGTCCATTCTTGTGTCGGAAGATGAAATTGTGATAAAATATTTGTATTCTCGTTGCCATAGCCACTTTTATACAAAGCAACGAAATTACGCTTATTCTGCTCTAATTGAACAACCGCACAAAGTTTCGAGAACATTCGAGAACTTATTTATCATTAATTATATATTATCTATTGCTCTGATATAAACTACTCTTATAATGCATTTGCGACCAGTGTAACTCCAGATCGACCTGTGCATCCACGCAGTCTGATCCACGCAGTCTGATCTTAAACTGCACTGTTTGCCAATAGGTCAAAGGAGAGTTACATTTAGATGACATGGATAGTACAATTGAGCTTTTTTCTACTATGCTATTAGGATGGATTTCATTGAATACGGCTCATTGTCATTTTCCATTATAGACCATTATAATCGGGAAAACCATTAACCCGTAACCCCATTCATACGCTTTCTGACGCATCTGCAGCAGACTACTTTTGAAAACACTCTGGCAAAAGGAGAAATAGTTCATAATGAGTCATTTCCCCCCTTTTACCACCATGTTTTCAACTCTATTAAAATGAATCCTTTTATTTTATATATCTTTTTCCCAATTTTGCCTATATGTTTTCAAAGTCGTCTTCTGCAAGTAAAGCGTTAAACCTCGTTTGCGTTATGGTTCAAGAGTCCGGAGACCGGGTTAACAAAGTCCCAGTCCCGGAATGTCTCCGTATTTAGCACTCTTGGTTACAACTGACAATGTGGTGTCAAAACAATTGTTGTCTGTGAAGATAATAACCCTTTTCCATAGTCAGCGAATCAGCAGCAAACGAGTTTTGAATCATTGAATCAACAATATTGAAACTCTCTAAAAATGACTTTTGAATAGACTAGAAAGCATTGTGGCAATGGGAGAAATCGCTATTTCACCTTTTGTCACAATGTTTTCGAAATTCGTCTGTTGCACGTGTGACAACATGCAATGGTTTATCCCTAAAATCTTTAAAGTGACCATTGAATAAACTTGAAAGCATTGTCGAAATGGGAGAAATTGCTCATCATCATGAACAATTTCTCTTTTTGTGTTTCTTTTTTTTTTAATTCGTCTGTTGCAAATGCGTCAACAGGCACTTGCACATGTGAAACGGTTTAACCCTATAACTGATTTACTGAACGCTTGGCTATTTCCTGAATAATCCATTATCTTCAGTAACTTTTAACACGTGTATTCCCCGATGACGTCAGAATGCCTTGTATGATTGACCCTTTCTCGTAAGCATACATATTGAGTATTATGTTGCAGTAGTGATATATGGATTTATATTGTACTACGAAGAGCGTGGAAAATATGATATCACGCGAGACCGAAGTTCGAGAGAGATGAAGGTAACATCTAAGACACATACAGAAAATTAAACAATGACTATACATATCTTATTTTCATATGGCCTTCAATAATATAACACACGCAAACATTACATTTAACAAAATGCAAATTTCAATGAAAAATTATGGCATGAAGTACAAATATAATTAATTTTCCATCATGTGAAGACAGACACTCCAACTACTCCAAACACAATTCTTAACATAATATCGGCAAGTAATTAAGATAGTGTTAGTATGGAACCGTTTCCAGAAGGTATTTCTTATAATTTCGTTTGAATGATACAATAGACATGTGGTGGAATGCTATTCCAGACTTTAAAACCAAAATATCTAAATGAATTTAACATGTAATTTGTTCTTGGTTTGTAAATAATAACGAAATCAAATTCAAATCTCGATATTTTCAATAACGAATTAACAATATAAATACGCCCCACTATTAAATTTTTAATAACGTTAAATCATATTTCAGTGACGTACCATTACCATATTTGTCCTAGTCAAAAACGGAATTTGTATTCGTCATTTTTGACTTGCACAAGACAATCAGCCTGTATTTGAACCTGAAAATATGCAGGTATATGTAAATTATAAAAAGTGATGTTGCTGGAATGACGTCAACTGTCGTCGGCTACAGATGAATCACACTTGAACTGTAGATTTGGTAAGTAAATTTGTTCTATTCGTCGACTCTGAAAACTAGGGGTTTTTGTTTAACTTATCACAATTATCGGTGTCTACTTCATTGAGATTTAACCAGCACTTTTACTGAAGGTGTTGAAAATCACACAGATATACTTTATTCTTCTCCGGGTGGAATTCAAACCTAGACCCCTTGATCAAGAGGCCGGAGCTTTACCTGTGAATCATTGGCTCCTATTGGCATTGCATTAAATTGTTAATTCTAGTGGTAGGCCTACCTTTGATTTGAACATCAACACACGAAAAAATCAATCAATAAAAGCAACTATTAAGATATCGATAAGATTATTGTTTTTTTTACCTTAACCCTTTCCCACATATAGTTAAAGAATAAATGTATATTATAAATGCTTTGTAACACATCTCACAATACAATTTACTTACTTACTTACTTACTTACTTACTTACTTACTTATAGACGCCTTCGCAGCAGACGACTATTGAAAACATTGTGACAAAAGGAAAAATTGCTCAAAACGAGCAATTTCACCTTTTGCCACAATGTTTTCAACTTTTTAAAAAAATATATACTTTTTTATTTTATTGAGATGTTTCATATTTTGACTAAATGTATTCAAAGTCATCTGCTGCGGACTCGTTAAATGTGAGAAAGGGTTAACAAATGTTAACAGATTGTAAAACAATTTCAGGTGTGTCAATACCAGGTAATATGGCCCTGTATGAATAATAGATATAGAAAGTCGGTTTTATTACCAGGAAATGTCTTCAGAATCCCAAACGGGGTAGTTTACAGCAGCTCTCGTAAAAAAACAAAGTTCCCATTTTCATTCCTTCATATACAAAAAAAACGTCTTCTATATAGCAGACGTACCCCACCTCGACTTTGTGGAAAAAAAAAAGGGAGGGGGGGGGGGGGGGGGGGGGGGGGGGAATGGAGAAGCTGTTTGAAATTTTGTTTTAGAATTAAACTCACCTCAAACTACAGACGATAGTTGACCTATTGAAGCAGACGACTCTAAACGTTGTATTTGTAGCAGTTCTTCCATCATAGGCATATATATTTATTTATTTATTTATTGGGGTTTTACGCCGCTTTCAACATTATTTCAGTTACATAGGCATATATGCATCCAAATGTGTCTTGCATAAGGATAAGTAATACTGCTTAGTAAAAAAAAAAAATTACAACTTGTTTTGTTTTGTTTAATAGGGGTCTTAGGCCTTCTTTAACATCAATTCAGTCATATCAGGGGGACAGACCACTTACTCTTGATATCAGTACTGAGCTCGGTAATGTGTCTTGACCGCTGCTACTGGGGCTCGAACCCGGGATGCCCAGTTCCAAATCTCCGACGCTTACCACTCTGCAACGGCTTTCTACAATATAAGGGTAACGTAAACATTAGGATACATTTTGTACATGAGAACAATGCGAATTACTGGCAATGTTAATAATTGGTCGCATTTTGAAATCTCTTTTACTATACTCTTCATTTCCCCTTGGCAGAGATTACTTAATTTACCCTTTCCCTTATACGACAATTCTGCAGCAGACGACTTCGAACATATTTTGTTAAAAAGTAGAAAATCTCTGTAATTGAATGGATAACCTATGACTATGACTATAGCAATTTCTTCTTTTGTCACTATGTTTTCAAAAATCCGTCTGCTACAACAGAGGCGTCAGAAAGCGTCTTCGTGGGGAAAATAGTTAAAGAACAAATTTATGGAGATGATGATTATGATTATTTTAGTGGCATCAGACATATGAATATACATGCACATATCGACACCGTTATCTAGCTATTGTCCAAATGAGCACATCCAAGTAAACAGTACAACCATGGAAGGAAGGGTCTTGTCTAAACATAATATACAAGACGCCAACAGCTTATAATGAACCCTGCAAAGTATAATGGTATTGCAACTGCTTTTAAGGCATTATAGCTGGCTGGCACTTTTCTTTCTTTTCATTTTTTTTTATTGATTTGGGTTGAACGCCGTTTTCAACAATTGTTCAGTCATATCACGGCGGCCAGTTCACCTACTCATGTGTTTCCTTACTTTCTAACACCAGTACTCTACACAACATTTTTTCCAAGCAACTGGCTACTTTTTCCAAATTGACTGATTGCCCATTGGTGAAAGACAAATTACGCTTGTCGTAGTGACTTTTTTCAAACGTCGGAAAGACTGTTGGCCGAGCTGGGTTTCGAACTCACAACCCCTGGATTGACTGCTAGCACTTATGTCCAAATGAGCACATCCAAGTTAACAGTACAGATATATCGTACAAAAGCAAGTGGAAGACTGGAGGGGGTTTGTCGAAACGAAACACAAGACGCTTTATGTATGTTTAACACATAAAATGGTTCCAAAACTCTGTATGTGGGAGCATGGGACGACAGGAGACTAGACTTATTTTCATTCAACTCTATTCAAAGATTTTAAACTTTCATGCTCCATGTTCTAGTACAAGAAACCCATCCATTCTGAATCATAAACTTGGTTAACTTGTTGATCACGATGACATGTAACTAATTATTTTAGTTATATCACGGTGACATACAACTAATTTATGGTATCTTGGTAAACAGAACATAACAGAACAGAACTTAAAGGTTGTTTGTTTACGTATACACAAGTACATAGTCATTGACAAAAATAAAAACATATACACATATACAGAATTGGGGAAAGAAAAGATAAAATGGTTTTAAAAAAATCAACTGACTGAAATTGATATCGGAAGAAATTTTCCGATAAAGAGGCTGAACTTGAAAAAGTGTTTACGCCTTCAATTGATTGGTTTTCTGATTTGAGCAATTCAATACCTTTTGGCATAGAAGGTGTTTATAGAAATAACTACTGGACTCGAAAGCAAGGGGAGGGGATGGGGTGCGGGGGAGGAAATATGCCAAAGAAGAAAACCCAGTTTCCACCTTCATCACATTTGTAGTATGCGATTTTGAAAGTGACAAATGGATAAATAGCTCATAAGAGACACGTTTCCTTTTGTCACAATGTTTTCAATATTCATCTGCTGTAGAAGCGTCCAAATGTACATTGCATGTAGAAAAACGTGAAACATTTTAAAAGAACTCGAACTCTGGAAATCGAATATGTAGGCAAGTTCAAACCAGTTAAATAGGCTGCTTTATTTCCATATATGCTTTGCCTTTAACCCTTTCCCACATGCAACAACTTTGTAGCAGACGACTTTGAAAACATATTTTCGAATATGTAAAAAGAGTTGAAAACAATGTGGAAAATAGATAAATTGCTCTTTATGACCGATTTCTACTTTTGTCACAGTGATTTCAAAAAGTCGTCTGCTGCAGAGGCATCAGAAATCGTCTGTATAAAGGGAAAGGGTTAAACATTATAAAACATTGCTGCTCGCCAAATAGTTCATTCTGAACGGCGAGGGGTAAAATATACCAAAGAATCAATTATAAAACATATGAACCGATCCACGAGAAAATCAACATTGTGGACTCTGCGTAAAGTACCGATCCCGATCAGCATAAGTATGCCGCGCAGGCTAACCCGGACAGACACTTTTCGCCTCCTGAGAATTTCTGTTTCAAAAATCATTACTCTATACCTCTATCTGCCTGAGACGGAATGCGTCGACCCGGAAAATCCACAACAAGCGAAAAGTATCTGTCCGATTTAGCCTGCGCGGCGTGCTTAGGCTGATCTGGGTCGATACATTACGCAGAGTCCATAATGTTCGTTTTCTCGTGGAACGACTCAGTTATGTAATGTTATTCGCCAATATATGTTTACGTGTCATCAAAATAAACAACAGTTTACCTTACTTTTAACAACTAGACAAACTAGAAGTATACAAGACAATTAGATCACCAATGACATTACGCGACAAACATTGACCAAACTTAACGAAACATTTATTGAATACGCATTATTATATATTAATATAATAAATATATGGTTCGCATCTATTGCATGAATATTTCTGTTGAAGCTACATTGTATGAGTATTAACACTTTCCCTCATACTAGTGGACAGCATTATGTTCTTGTGTGTGTGTGTGTGTGTGTGTGTGTGTGTAACCCGTCTTCACTATGACTTCAAATTTATATTTGTTAATGGCTACATATTGTGTTAGAATAATGCCAGTTAACTGCATATGTTATAGTATGTATACTATGGTTAACCCTTTCCCCCACGTGTAGACGATTTCTTACGCCTCTGCAGCAAACGACTTTTGAAAACACGGTGACAAAAGGAGAAATTGCTCAAAACGAGCAATTTCTCTTTTGGCCAAAGTGTTTTCAACATTACTCAATTATTAAACAATTAATTTATCAAGATTTTCCACCTTTTTTCAATAAAAAATCAATGTCGTCTGCTTGAGACTGGTGTATGCGGAAAAGGGTTAATGCAGACGACTTTAAAACGGAAATACTATTAGGTAGACAATAAATGGTCGATATGCAACCTAATTCATAACAAGTTTGAAGTATAGGTTGCCAACTGGTCGAACGTTAATTACTATTAATCCCCATGGTTACACGGGTAAATAGTGAGACCAATCAGTTTATGACTATTATATCGAGAGATAAGTCTCCGTTTCATGCAAAGTCGTTGTAACTACGACGTGCTGCAAGTAACAGTTACAATCGTTTTGGATGAAACCCCACGATGTATGTACCTGAATGCCAAACTAATTACAACCCCAATGCACAGAGCATCGCCCAAAATAATCAATTTGTTATGGACAAAAATGGTAATAATGTATTACTATGTTTTGGTTATGCAGTTGAAAGGAGGTTTCGATGTGACCATTTCCGACATACAACGTAATCTGCATCAGACGACTTTAACAATGGAAAAATACGGAGAATCTCCTTAACCCTTTCCCTCATATAGACGCTTTCTGACGCCTCTGCAGCAGACGGCTTTTTGAAAACATAGTGACGAAAGAAGAAATTGCTCAAAACGAGCAATTTCTCCTTTTGCCACAATGTTTTCCTATGTATAACTATGTTTTGGTTATGCAGATAAAAAGAGGTTTCGATGTGACCATTTCAGACATACAACGTAATCTGCATCAGATGACTTTAAAAATGTCTAGGCAAAGTACGGAGAATCTCTTTAACCCTCATATAGACGTTTTCTGACGCCTCTGCAGCAGACGTCTTTTTGAAAACATAGTGACGAAAGAAGAAATTGCTCAAAAAGAGCAATTTCTCCTGTTGACACAATGTTTTCCACTTTTAGTCATAGGTTATCCATTCAATTATAGAGATTTTTTTTGTTTAAAGTCGTCTGCTGCATAATTGTCGTATGAGGGAAAGGGTTAAATGAAATTTTACAATTCAAAAAGAGTTGAAAAGATTGTGACAAAAGGAAATTTTGACATACTTTATACAATGATTAGTTTTACCCTTTCCCACTTACAGACCCACTTTGAGGCATCTGTTGCAGACGACTTTTAAAAACGTTGCTACAAGGTTTTAAAATAAAGTCGTCTGCTGCATAATTGTCGTATGAGGGAAAGGGTTAAATGAAATTTTACAATTCAAAAAGAGTTGAAAAGATTGTGACAAAAGGAAATTTTGACATACTTTATGCAATGATTAGTTTTACCCTTTCCCACTTACAGACCCACTTTGAGGCATCTGTTGCAGACGACTTTTAAAAACGTTGCTACAAGGTTTTAAAAATGTCGCCTGCTGCAGATGCATCAAAATGCGTCTGTGTATGGCAAAGGGATCAGTGCTTGTTATTCAGTGATGGTGTTTATAAACGCATAAACTGAAATTTATATTTGATAATAATAATAATAATAATAATAATAATAATAATAAAGACTTTATTTATAGAGGCAGCACATTTGGGTTTATTCAGCCTTATATACTCTGTATTATTATATATTAATATTACCCTTTCGTGTTAACTTGTTAATTGTTTCTATTATATTCTATGCTTATGTTTCTAGAACATAGATGTCATGATATGATTATTTGCCAATAGTTTGATGGAAACATGGCAAATTAAATCCAGGCGACTGATAAATCAAGGACTTAGTAAAACGTTTCATTCTCCATTTACACGAACTTGGAGTATTTCGAGTCATAGCAGTTTTCTATCTGTTCTCTCCCTGGATTATTTTGATAAAAACGATCATGGCATTATTTCTGTCAATGACAATGACAATGCCAAATATTGTATTGAGAGTGATTAGGCCACCGGCCCATAGTACAAAGCATTCTATTTAACAAATATGATAGAGCTGAGAAAGATGTCCTTATCATTTTTTCATTAACATATATTTGAAATATGAAAGGTTTTTTTTATTACATCATGATTGTCGTTTTGAAGCAACGTATACAAGTCTCTTATGACATTATGATAAAGAACAAGGATATATCGTTGATAAAATTGTAATATGATAAACACACCCAATAAAATAACCTTAAGGATACATGACCACATCACTAAGCAGAGATCTAGATAACAAGTGTATTTCACAACTCTAAACCCTTATTTGACCCTCAAACCCTATGTTGTGGGTACTCAAAGGATTCGTCTCGGTGAGACTTTTCTATTGAGTGCCAACAAAATAGGGTTCAGTTTAGTGATAAGAGAGATATTGATGGTAACAGACCAGTTTACTCCCCCTGTATCTAGTCCTCTGTGACAAGGATTCAATATTTGACCTTGACATTGAAAGGTCTGCGTTGTTGTATTGATTTGAATATTTATATCCCTCAGCAGCTTGGCAAGATAAGAAAACATTATTTTAATCTAAAAAAAAATTATTTTTTTTAAAGCAGTTTCTCTATTTGATTGATTGATTGTTTGGTGTTCAACATTATTTCAATTATATCACAGCGTTTCCTGGATTAGCTACGAGTACTATCGATCCATTTATCCTGACACCAGCAAGTTAATCGTAAGGCTAACCCCCGCAACCATAAACGCTAAGGAGGGTAGCCATTACTATCATATTTGGCCTTTTGGTATGACCGGTCGGTGATCGAAAACGCGACGCTCTACCACTTCTTTATTTATTTATTTATTTATATTTATTTATTTATTTATTATTTATTTATTTATTTATTTATATTTATTTATTTATTTATTTATTTATTTATTTATTTATTTATTTATTTATTTATTTTATTTATTTATTGGGGTTTTACGCCGCTTTCAACATTATTTCAGTTATATCACGGCGACAGTTCACTTATTCATGATCCCTGGGTAAACAAACAGTACTAGGCTAAAAAATGTGCCTTGCCCAAGGGCACTCCACCATGACCGTAGTGCCGCGACTGGGGATACCCGGTTTCGAAATCCCCGACGCTAACCACTCGACCACATCTCTTTATTTGAAGTTAAAGCTGAAATAATCGAATTTAAACTGTTCTTCGGCAATACAATTAATGATTGTGGATTATATTTAGTTAACGGAAAATAATCAAAACAGGCATTGAACGAATTGCAATGAATTTCGTTTTAAAATGAGATGCGTCTCGCGATTGTGGGTCTTATTGCCTCTCCGTTAACCCTTTCCCTCATACGACAATTCTGCAGCAGACGACTTTGACGCAAATCCCGGCAGACACTTTTCGCCTAAAAGTGGATTTACTGTTTCAGGAATTATTACTCTGTACCTCTATCCCCACTAAGACAGAATGTCTCGGCCCTTATAAACCTGCTCGGACTACGCAGGCTGATCTTGATCGATACATTACGCAGAGTTCATAATGTTGGTTTTCTTGTGGAACGGCTCATATGTATTGGGCGTCCCTGCAATATTACACGTTTCTAACCATTTACCTCGGGCTGTGAGGATGCTGATTTGTAACGGGAGTCGTTTGTATCATCGATATTGGCACTACGGTCATGGTGGAGTGCCCTTGGGCAAGGCACATTTTCTAGCCTAGTACTGGTTTGTTTACCCAGGGATCATGAATAAGTGAACTGTCGCCGTGATATAACTGAAATAATATAAATAAATAAATAAATCATCGATATTTGATTTTGAGTCCATCTGGCGATTTGGGGGGGGGGGGGGGGGGGGGCGGGGGGCATTAGCTCGTCTGCGTACAGTGAAGACTCAGGTGATCCTGGTACATCCGATGTTTTGAAAACAAAAAGTTTATTTATTTATTGGGGTTAAGCGGTTTTTACGCCGGCTTTCAACAATATTTCAGTTAAATCACGGCGAAAAAAAAAAAAAAAGTGTAACCCCACTAGCTATAATGCAATGCAACTTCAAATGATGTCACACCGGACAGTCAGTATAAGACCCCAAATCTCCAGACGCGGCTCAACATTACAGTATATATAATATATATATATATATATATATATATATATATGAGCCGTTCGCGAGGAAAACCAACATTATGGCATCTGCGTAATGTATCGATCCAGATCAGCCTGTGCAGTCCGCGCAGACTGATCCGGCCGACACATTCCGTCCCATGGGGATAGAGGTATAAAGGAAAGATTCCTGAAACAGAAAATCCACAGGAAGCGAAAAGTGTCTATCCGGATAAGCCTGCGCGGCGTGCTTAGGCTGATCCGAGTCGATACATTACGCAGAGTCAATAATGTTGGTTTTTCTGGTGGAACGGATCATATATATGAGCCGTTCCACGGATAAACCAACATTACGGACTCTTCGTAAAGTATCGACCCGGATCAGCCCAAGCATGCCGCGCACTTCTAAATCCGTGCAGACACTCTTTGCCTACTGTGGATTATCTGTTTCAGGAATCATTAATCTATACCTCTATCCCCCTGAGACGGAATATGTCAGCCCGGATTAGCCTGCACGGACAGCGCAGGCTGATCTGGAGTCGATACATTATCCATACAGACTACATAATTGGTTTTCTCCTGGAACGGTTCATATATATATGTATTAGATTGGAGCCCTTCTAGCGATGTTAACCTTTCCCTCATACGACAATTCTGCAGCAGACGACTTTGAACGTATTTTGTCAAAACATAAAAAATCTCCATAATTGAATGGATAACCTATGACAAAAAAGTGGAAAACATTGTGGCAAAAGGAGAAATTGCACGTTTTGTGCAATTTCTTCTTTTGTCACTATGTTTTCAAAAAGCCGTCTGCTGCAGAGGCAAAGCGTCTATATGAGGGAAATGGTTAAGGTTATATTTCCCATCAATTATTTAAAAAGTTCTATTGACCTACACGTTCTTCTACAACAAGTGTACTTTTAGTTTTTGTCAGAAGATGCATACCAGGCCTATAAGTCTTTTTGCGGATGCATCGTTTGATCTGGATCTACACTGTTCACAAGATCCAACATGTTCATTTTCTTTTTGCACTGTCTCATATAATGCCCCTTAATATTGATGTCAACAACCACGCCATAGAATGAGAGACACATGTACTCGTTCATGTATTGCAAATTAATGTGGGTCGAAGGCCTAGGCCTATTGTATCAATAAATATATTTTTACGTGACTAGGATATCAGTAAGACCAACAAGATGGCGTATTCATGTCTGTCTATATATCCTCATATTCTATTTATGTATGTTGGCGCCCCTGCTAACATATCCCAGTGTCCACGCTATCTTCCGGTAGGAACAGGATTGTTATCCATTTCCCACATACAAAAAAATCTGCAACAGACGACGTTGAACACATCTAAAACTTCTCTACAAATGAAGGTGTAATTACTGAAACGGTGTAATAAAGAGACAGTGAAGGCTCCAGTGAGATTGTGGGTATGTATACACGGTCCCTGGTATTAGGCTAACGTGAGTTTGTTGTCACTGCTCGCATATGGAACAAGAGTCATAATCGCCACAATATGCTCAATCTGTAATCGAAGTGTATTTATCAACATTATGTAATCATCCTTTACCTGATACAGACGATGTAATGTGCCTCTTCACCCAGACTATAGAACGATTATTGGAAAAGGAGAAACTGTTAAAAACTAGCTAATTCTCGTTCACGCAATGTTATCCACACGGTTCCAAGACCGATATTTTATCGGATTTTAATTAATTTACTCGGTTGATTTGAAAGTTAATGACTCTTAATAAAATATATCGGATGAATATTACCACAAACATGTGACAATCAGTTAAGCCGTCTATTGTGATTGAATTATTCAAAGACAACAGAAATAAATAAAAATTGGAGAGACAACAACGAATTTTGATATACATTTTATTTAAATGGGAGGGCCATGATGGCGCTGTAACGCTCACCTGAGTACCATGGACCTGTACGATAAAGTGTTCAACAACACTTCTCAATAGGAAAATATCCAACATAAATTTAACCTAGATATCAAAATGAGAAACATTCTGACAAAGGCTCATCATTCATCAAAATGCGGCATGTTGATTTCTTAAATCTGATCTAGTGTCCTAGTTTTTGACCCAACATTGCCCATATTCGTATTTAGCATAGATATCTCCAATATAAATAGTCTGACGAAGTGAAATGCTTCTTTGGAGTCAAAAAACACGGCTTCTAGAGTGTCCACGATATCTTTCTTATACAATCCAATCTGTATTTAATGACCACCACGGAAAGAGAACAACCTGGTCTTTGTTGACAGGTGGTATTTATTTACAGGGTCATTTATGTAGAAAATGAGTAATTTCTAAATTAAAAGAGTGGTTGCTATAGACAGGGAATTGCTAAACAAAAGTAGTCTTAGGACAGGTTTGACTGTAAATAACATAGTAAGCTTTAAGTCAAAACCGCGGAGTTTCCAACATTTTCTAACAACCTAATGACCTAGTTTATTACCCAAAAAGACCCGTATTCAAACTTGGCCTAGATATCATCAATACAATATTTCTGAAAAAGTTTCATCGCTGAGGCGTCAAAAATGCAGTCCAAAAGATTGTTCTCAAACGGTTGGACTATAGTGACTTAGTTTTGCAATGGTCATGACACGTATACGAACTTGGTAGAGAAAGCATTACGACAAACATTCTGTGAATAATATTTGTAGATTTTGAATTAATAAAAAAATAAATCTGAAGTAACATGAAGATGATCTGGAAACTGTGACCTCTAGAGTGTCAATAAGCAAACTAAGCCGTCCGCGAAAAAAAACAACAGTGCGTAAAGTATCGACCCTGATCAGCATGAGCATGCTGCACAGCCTTACCCGGATATACACTTTTCACCACCTGTGGATTTTCTGTTTCAGGAATCATTACTCTATCTCTACCCTCCCCCAGCACCCCCCCCCCCCCCCCCTTAGACGGAATGTGTCGGCCCGGATCAGTTTGCGCGGTTTGAGGACTCCTGTTTCGAACGTTCCAAAGTCAGCGTTTTTATATTGTCGTTTGCTGAAATAAAGATTTCCACAGGCGTGAAAATAGCAGGGCACGGTGATGTTCAACTTCATCCATTCCTACATACAACGAAATCTTCATCAGACACCATTGTGAACAACTAGGCAAATACATGGGGGGGGGGGGGGGACATGAATGAAAACTTTGTTATTAAAAATAGTTAAAACATTACTGTAAAAAAGGCAAACAATGCTCATATTTAGCAATTTATCCTTTTTTGACAATATTTCTAAAGTTCGTCTGCAGCAGATGCGTCAAAAATGCGTTGTTATGTGGTCAAGTGTTAAGGGTGATGCCAGATTGATTTTTAGCGTACTCGGTTATATTGAGTGATACCTTCTAGGTAACAATAGAACATATTACAAAGAGTCGCCTTGCGAAATAACAGTTGCAATTCTAAGGGTCCATTTTGTTTTGTTTGTTACGCTCTTAAAGCTTGTCATGTTGAATTTGATAAAATATAGTACAAGGATAATTAAACAATACGTTTTGTAGAAAGAAAAAAATCACACTTTAACGGAAAACAAACGAGCGGACATATAATTAAAGAGAAATGAAGCAAATATGTTATTAAGATGGAATATACTGAAATGACTAGCACGTGAAAATAATTCAATCCACGGTATAATAGTTTATTGCGTTGAATGTATAAAGGAGATCATTTTACGCAAATTAATTAGAAGAGACGCTATCTATTATAGAAAATAATTATAAAATAACGGATTTGCGAAGAAGCAAACAAGTACAAATAAAACTTAAACAAACATCGGATACCAATCGCTGTGATAAGTGTACAAATATAACATTGTGTTTTGTTGATTCTCCAAAAATGAATGTGATAATACGAAAACGAGAAAAGGTAAGAATGTTTAGAAATTCATTTATGATAAAAAAAAAAAAGGCTTTAATTAGAATGCGAAAAGTCTACATTATCTTGAGCGTGTTTCTCTAAATCTACACTGTCTGGCGTGGAGGCTGATTTATGGGAATACAGATTCATATTTAACTAGCATCGGCAAAGTAGATTGTCTTTACATAATATATAATATTTGTTAAATAGAATGCTTTGTACTATGGGGCGGTGGCCTCATTACCTTCAATAAATATTTTACATTGCCATTGTCATACAAAAGAAATATGACAGAGACAGACACTTTAATGCGAAGGAAATATAAATGTGTTACTAATAAACAAAAAGGTAAATGCAAAAAAATAGACAAGAGTGGAACAATCATTTCCAGGAGGTATGTCATGAGAGCTGATGAATTTTTCATCAGGCATGCAAACGTCGAGAAGGGGAAAAAGTTATATAAGGATAATTTGGGTTGGGTTCAATGTGATAAGTAGCATCAATGTAATAACAAACAAGACATATCTTTAAAAACGATAAACGGCGATCAATAGAAAACACTAAGAAATAGAACATGTGCATTCAAGAGAATACGTCACATGGCTGCTTCCAAGAGGTGTTTAAGTTTCAATTGACGATAAATAACTGAAAACTTATCATGTTTCAAAAATAATTAATATTTTGCTCTTAAACATTATATTTCATACGTTTTCACTGATTTTTTTTCTCTGAAATTTATTTCTTAAGATAAACAATTTAAAGTTAGTATGCAGAACATTTCATTATAAAACTTCATCTTATTAGTGCCTCTCGTAGGATCGCCAACTTAACTATGAACTGATCAAAACGTTTCATTTCCTTTATTTCTTCAACATTATTCATTAAATACAACATTTAATTGGTCTACAATCTAGATCATTGGTTTAATATCTAGGTCAAAACTGAGGTTAAACAGTTATCGCCGAAAAACACATAAATAGTAATTTATGAAATCAGAATGTTTAGAAATACTCGTTTTCAAATGGCATTGCTTCTTTTGTGCATTTTGATAATTACAATATGTTGTGGTATTTGAACAAGACAGTATGATAACCCTTTCTCATATACAACACATCTGCAGCAGACAACTTTAAGCATCTACTCAGATACGGAAAATCTCTAGAGATTGTGGTATTATTACTGTAAAAAGTTGAAAACATTGCAACGAAAGGAGAAATTGCTCGTTTTGAGCAATGTCTCCTTTTGTCACAATGTTTTAAAAAGTCGTCTGGTGCAAATGTGTCAGAATGAGTGGGAAAGGGTTAACAGAATGAGTCTTCAACTAATTGGTTTATTAAAAGAGACACAAACTAATATTGTCCTCGTGATTTGTACTGTAGCATGATGAATACACGTGAAACGGTGTCAGTTTACAAATTGCTATTTATTAATATGACCTTGTCATGTAGCCATAATTCGACAGTTCAATTTATATGGAGCAAAACTACTAGTTCTTCTACTACTATACTACTACTACTACTACTACTACTACTACTACTACTCCTAACTATTACAATTTAATGTCTTAATGGCAAACACTTCAGAGTTCGTTATGAGCTGTATCACATGAAACTTAATTGTCATCCGTTATACCCCTTTCTGTATATGGGCATGTCCACGGGAAAATGTAAAACAAATCTGCATCTGTGAACAGTGCATGTTCATATCAAGTAGGTACATCTATTTAGTCTGATTACAATCTACACTTCTATGTTAGTCTGACCCAGTCAGTGATCGATTCCATATTGTCCAATGGTCGTCTATAATAGTATATTGTTATGATAATATCTAATAAAATAGGATAATAATCATATCAAGAAGGCTATTATAACTTGATATTTGTAAACAGCTAAAAGTGACCGTTGACAGACAAAGATATGTTTACAAATACAGCTAAATACAATACAATACAATACACAATATTTTATTTGCAAACAGTACAAATAGCAAATTACAAAAATACAAGGAATGTATGTGATTATGTAGTTTTCAATAAGTCAGAAAGTGTTGAGAAGATTTGTTATTAAATGATCTAAAAATCCATATGGATAACACTAATGATGATAATAATACAAATAACAATAATATTCATGAAAGCAAAATAATTTGGTTTGGAAAATGAAGTAAAGTTCCCATAATATTCATGAAAGCAAAATAATTTGGTTTGGAAAATGAAGTAAAGTTCCCATAATATTCATGAAAGCAAAATAGTATGGTTTGGAAAATGAAGTAAAGTTCCATGCATATCGATGTTTCAGTGTGAGACGGTTTTAACCGTTTGATATTATAAAAGCAGTTACATCTGTTTCGTACTGAGCCATCGACATAGTCTTTAAATTTTCTTACGTCACGAGCTATGAGGATTCAATATAGATTTGCTTTGCGTGGAAGGTGTCGAAATTCACAATGACACGTGACAACAAATAAATAACAACACTATGGCGGTATATTAGAAATCGACACCATAATCTGTTAATTATATATATCAGTTGCATACGATTGTAGTTGCATAGAGCGGGCGAGCTCTACTCTTTCCGCGAACAAAAACGAGATAAGATGCACTTGCAGCAGACGACTTTAGTTAACATTGTTGAAAACGGAAATTTAGCAGTTGCTGCTTTAATCACATTGTTTTTTAGCTCTGTATCAGCAGTATACTTCGAATTGTACATGTGTCAGTCTGCTATTCAGTCGTGCTTGCAATAAAGACAATGTGTATCTTTTACGGAATTAATTCGCATGTGCTAAACCCTTTACCGTATACTGTACAACACATCGGCAGTAGACCACTTTGAAAATATATAGGTCCAATAAAACGTATCATCTATAAATAAAAGCAAACTTATTAAAAAAGAGTTGAAAACATTGTGGCAAAAGGAGAAATTGCTCATTACGAACCACACTATTTTCAAAAGTCATTTCTTGCAGAGGCGTCAGAAGGCGTCTGTATGTGGGAAAGAGGTAATTTTTGGTGCTTATTTTTGTCTGCAGTTGATTTTCTACGAGTACAAGAAATTGTTTTGCTTTTAAAAATACTGATGTCTTGTAAATGTTAATTGTACAAACCTAGTTTGGACTGGAATGGTTTTTTAAACAATCTTGTTTGTCGTATCCTTCTGTTAATATCTACCAGAGTTTTGACCAACAAGCTATATATTCAAAATACTAGAATATGTTTTCAATTGTGTCGCCATATATACATTTTAAGTTTAAGATGTATTCGGTA
Organism: Serripes groenlandicus; assembly: GCA_031761405.1. NCBI lineage: Eukaryota > Metazoa > Mollusca > Bivalvia > Cardiida > Cardiidae > Serripes > Serripes groenlandicus. The sequence goes on along the minus strand of JASEVX010000007.1, from coordinate 64,637,613 downwards.
CAAACGTTGTTTTTGTTTGACACATATAGGAACAGGTGGAAGGTTGCATAAGTTAATCCTTTCCCTCATATAATCGCTTTCTGACGCCTCTGCAGCAGACGGCTTTTTGAAAACATAGTGACAAAAGGAGAAATTGCACAAAACGTGCAATTTCTCCTTTTGCCACAATGTTTTCCACTTTTCGTCATAGGTTATCCATTCAATTAAAGAGATTTTCTATGTTTTGACAAAATACGTTCAAAGTCGTCTGCTGCAGAATTGTCGTATGAGGGATAGGGTTAATGTGTTGAATTGAGATCACCTTGGTGTACCAAAAGAACACCCGAGTCATGATTTGTATGTGTTGGATGCTTCTGTTCTATTCAATTGGTCTGTGGAATATGTGCGCTCCTTGACATTTTCCTCAGTAACCATGACTTTTACAATAATGAAATAATCGCGAAACATAATTGTTTTCTTAATGTGTTTTGATTCCTTTCTACCCATACAATGAACTGTTAAAAGTAATACCGATCGAGGATGCATTGTTCATAATACAGTCAATACACTACATATTCTAATCGGACAATATTGTGAAAGACTTGTCATATCGGTCTTTACCAATGATTCGGTTAGGATTTTTTTTCAAATATTAGACAAATTTCATTGCAGAAGAGAGGAACTGCTTAAAAAAAGCAATGTCTCATTTCACAATTTTAATTCATATGTTTTCAAAACGGACGAGTCCCAAGTTGTCCATTCGGTTAACGACATAGAGTACTTTTGTACTATATTTGGTTCAGTATCGCTTCCCTTATACAACAAATCTGCAGCAGGCCAATTTGTAAACATCTCGTTAAAATGTGGTACAGCTCTGTTAATTTAAGTTAAATCATTAAAAATAGTTGAATACATTGTGGCTCATTATGAACAATTTCTCATTTTGTCACAATGTTTTCATAAGTCGTCTGCTGCAGAGGCGTCAGAAAGCGCCTGTATGTGGCGGAAAGAAGAGATAATATATTTAAAGTGACGTTTATTTGGAAAAGATAAAACGATAAAAAAAGAAAAAAAGATGCGTGTGAACTAAAACCATAAGGAAATACGGGTGGTTACACGAAATAAACTATGATGTTTTAATCGTCCCGAAGTAACAATTTATACTTGTAGGCCGAGAATCGAAGCAAATTGGCGATATCCTCGTACTACATTTTAATTCGAGTCTATATTAACATCAGTCACGTCATCCGACGAGTCTATTCAGAATGTTCGGTCGTTCAACACCTTGTGAAATAAGCATACTAGAAGCCAATGAAGAATATCAAAAACCAACAAAAACTGACTACAGTACATAATAATTCATTTTGATCGCAATTGCAGTTACTTTGCTTGACTATCTGTTAATTTGTGGTATGTAGCTCAGAGAGCAAATGTTAGCATTATATAAGGGAATATGGATAAACGCTACACATAGGCGACAACAAATGAACGAATTCATTCATGTTAAATAATAATCAGTAACTAATGATTTCAAAAATGATAGAAACAACATTTAATGGTATTGCGGTCGGAAATAATAACTTGACAACCGTCCTTTGAAATATAATATATTTCGGATAGAATATAGGGTGACATAACCGACAGTGTGTTGACCTACAACCTACGCAACAGCGATTGTTGTCATGTTAGCCGTTCCACGAGAAAACAAACATTATGGACTTCTGCGTAAAGTATTGACCTAAGCATGCCGCGCAGGGTCAACCGGACAGACACTTTTCGCCTCCTGTGGCTATTATGTTTCCGGAATCATTACTCCATACCTCTATCCCCCTGAGACGGAATGTGTCAGCCCGGATTAGCCTGCTCGGACTGCGCAGGCTGATCTGGGTAGATACATTACGCAGAGTCTATCATGTTGATTTTCTCGTGGAACGGCTCATGTTTCAAAACCTCGGAGCATCGATTTTCGCGTACCCTATAGACGCCTCTGCAGCAGACGTTTTTTTTGAAAACATAGTCTCAATGTCTTCCACTTTTAGTCATAGGTTATCCATTCAATTATAGAGATTTTCCATTAATTGACGAAATATGTTCAAAGTCGTCTGCTGCAGAATTGTCGTATGAGCGAAAGAGTTAAGAGAAAGTTGATGCAAGGCATCAATGTCGCCGGAAAAGACTGCATTGATTTATTTATGTATTCTTGACTTTCCTTAGTCTATTCAAACATTAGGAACGTTGAAATGAAAACATTTGCTTATAAATTTTATATTCATACCTATACATTAGGGTATCTATAAAAAATTAACGAAATGTGTACACATTTATCTTGGCTTAAATTTAATTTTGCTGTCGTTACTTATTTAAATAATAGTATTCATTCATATAATTTCAATGTTTGTCAATCTTATTCGAATCACAAGGTAAATATCCTGGTATTGCTTTAAAGGGAGGTAATTTGAAGTAAACAAAAGTCTTCAAAAGGAGAAATATATCGGCATTACCGTCTACAGTTTAAATTGTTCTATTGTTTGTGGATTTAAAAATGTTCTTTTTTTCTTATTTCTACATGTACAACGAAATATTGCGGCTTCTCTTTGACGCTTTGCGTCAAACATTCGTCTTGTACTTGTCTAAAATAAAATAATATCACTCGCTTTTTCATATCGAAATGCGCATGCGCGAAAATCGATGTTAAAGGTCACGAAACTACACAACAGAATAGGGTCTATATTTAGCTTAGAAACAGTTCCTACTTTAGATATTCATGGATTAACATTATTAAATGAATTCTACACAAATCAAGACATCTCTTTGAACATGAAAACAACATTTAGTAAGTTAAAATTGCTATTAAAAGGAGAATCCGAAATTGACCTCAATGATGACACATAAGAATCTGCATTAGGGGGTGTTGGTTCACGTCTTGAAGGGACCACTTTTGTCTTCGTAAATAAGACAAAAAACTTAAATGCGAGTGAAATAAAAAAAACTGCAAACATTAAAAAATCGGAATATTTATTTCATTTTAGATGTGTCATTTATTAGTGTTCGTAAACAACCACAATTGTAATATGTTCAAATCATCTAGATTTGTTTCTTTCTAATAATAATCCCCCCTCCCATGTGATTTCAGAAAACCTATTAAAAATAGAAGTCGCGGGCTTCTGCCCGGCGACTAATAAAGCTGGGAATCTTTAGCTTAATTAAATTAATTCGAAGCACTCTGGTGGCATTTCCTGGCAATGTTACTCAATATATTCTATTGGCATATAACAAATACATGTTGTCGGCGATATTCACAATACCTTTACTGTGTGGCTGGGAAAAAAAAGAAAGAAAGAAGTGGCGTTCAACTGAAGGATAAAATCGCCTATCCATGAAATAATTATTTCTTTAGTCACCGGGTTCGTTTCATGTGATCCAAGATAAGACTCGTCATTATTTATTGACCACGCTTCCCATAATTACCCGTAAGTAACTCTTCACTTTAACACTAGTTCTGATACCGGTCACCTTTGACCCCCACAGCAGACGATTTAACACTTTCCCTCATACGGCAATTCTGTAGCAGACGACTTTGAATGTATTTTGTAAAAAAAAAAAAATAGAAAATCTCTATAATTGAATTGATAACCTATGACAACAAGTGGAAAACATTGTGGCAAAAGGAGAAATTGCACGTTTTGTCACTATGTTTTCCAGAAGCCATCTGCTGCAGAGGCGTCAGAAAGCGTCTATATGAGGGAAAGGGTTAAGAACATTTGGCAGAGAAAGAGCAATTACTCAAAGGGAGCATTTACCACTTTGCAATAACATATTCAACCGTGTTTTTAAACTTTTTTGCTGTCAAAGGCAATTAAAGGCTTTTTGCAAATAATGCAGATTCGGGTGATAATTAGAACTGTTTAGTTGTGTAGGTTTTTGTACATGATTGATTGATTGATTGATTGATTGGGGTTTAACGCAGTTTTTAACAATTTCTCAGTTATATCACGGCAGCCAGTTCACCTACTCATGCATTTCCTGGTTTTCTCACACCAGTACTCCACACAACAATCTTCCCAAGCAACTGGCTGCTTTTCCACATAGACTTAGACTTTTGTCAATCGTCGGAAAGAAAGTTGGCCGAGCCGGGATTCGAACTCACAACCCCTGGATTGACAGGCCGCGACGCTACCGACTGAGCTACCGGGGCTCGGCTTTTGTAAATGAAGAAGAACTTCCCTAAAATCAGGGACTTATCTATGTCCCTGCTAAAATGCACTATAGCATAAAGTGAATTTTTGTTATTCCAAATACATACTATTATTCTAGAAATGTTATCGCTGCGGATGTTTAACTTGGTGGTATAAATGGGTCACAAGAAACCCAACATTAATAGGCTTTTAAATGATAAGGAATTATGATAAACTAAATACTTCTATGGCTAGGTTGTTTGTCTTTTAATCAAAACAGTGTATACGATAATTTAACGACTTGTGACTACATGTATGCGCGAAGGCGAAGGCGCTGATTCGAAATTTGGCGTGTTGCAAAATCACGAAGTTTGATTTTCTTGTGTTTTGGCCAATCTGTCTAAGAACTAACGACTACTTCAAAATGTTTCTCAATGTCAACCACTATGAGATGTCGGAGTTGTCCATTGACCGCTAGCATTGGTGCCATGGTAACGCGTTGTCGGAAATTATATAATTCAGTTATTGAACGCAAATGTTAATACATAATCTATTCTCGGGTGAGATAATTCCCACAAAAAGCCTTTTAAACCCTTTCCATCATATAGACGCTTTCTGACGCCTCTGCAGCAGACGGCTTTTTGAAAACATAGTGACAAAGGCAGAAATTATTCAAAACGAGCAATTTCTCCTTTTGCCACAATGTTTTCCACTTTTAGTTATAGGTTGTCCATTCAATTATAGAGATTTTTATTTTTTGACAAAATATGATTAAAGTCGTCTGCTGCAGAATTGTTGTATGAGGGAAAGGGTTAAGCCCGTTCTCTTATACAGCCGATATTTGATACTTCCACACGTACACGTATGTGAAAACCCCCGAAAGTTTTAAAATGTATCAAAATGAATTTCCAATTTTCCAGATGGCATCGTTTTTTACTTAAATATATATCAACATTGTTCTTTCAATATTTGACCTTCTGCTTGAGGATACCAGTTTTTAACGAGTAACGATTCCGGAAAAGTTACGCTCGAAAATGTACGACATTGTAGGTATAAGATCGATCTTAATCTCTGTGTCGAAAGATGATTAGTAAAGAGACGTAACTATTAGAGGAAATACCTGCCATTACATTATAACGGAAAGTAATATTTTAGACATTACACACTCAAATAATTTTGCCATATGAAACCTTGCATCCGGTGCACGCCATCAACAACTGTTTTTTAAGCCGAGCCCTGGTAGCTCAGTCGGTAGCGACGCGGGCTGTTAATCCAGGGGTTGTGAGTTAGAATCCCGGCTCGGCCAACTTTCTTTCCGACGATTGACAAAAGTCAATGCGGCATGCGTCATTCGTCTTCCCCCAATGGGCTAAGTCTGTGTGGAAAAGCAGCCAGTTGCTTTGGAAGATTGTTGTGTGGAGTACTGGTGTGAGAAAACCAGGAAATGCATGAGTAGGTGAACTGGTCGCCGTGATATAACTGAGAAATTGTTAAAAACTGCGTTAAACCCCAATCAATCAATCAATCAATCAATCAATCAATCAGTCAACAACTGTTTCATATATACACAGTCCAGTCTGTGCTTAAAGACCACCCATGGAAAGAGAACAATTTTGTCTTTGTTCACAGGTGGTCTTTAAATACAGATTCCTGTATGCAGAAAATGTGTTATTTGGAAATTATTAAAAGGTATGGTTGCTATATACAATGAATTGCTAAACAAAGCCGTTCTTCAGCTAGCACAGGTTTGACTGTATATTCTTATTCTGAATATTTTAAACATATTCGTGATTACAAAACGTTTTTTTCTGTTCCCCGGGTTGATTGCTATAACTCGCTTTGCAATAGTAATTACAATCCAATACGGTTTGGCCAATCAGAATCGATGTGACTTTTAGAATGACATTTTAATATAAGACTGGGGGGGACTTATATCTAACATTTTTGACGTCGAAATACTTTCTTAATGTTTCAAGAATACTCATTCTGTTTACTTACCCAACACAGACTAATGATCAGACTATATGTATAGATCTAGGCCTTCGCTGATCGCGTATTGTTTAACCCTTTCCCACATACAGTAACTCTGCAGCAGACGACTTAAAAAATATACCTGGTTGTTTTTGTTTGGGGGGGGGGGGGGTTGGGGGGGGGGGGGGGGGAACTCCCTTTAAATGAAAGTAAAAGTACAATAATTGAATAGAGATGAAAGCATGGTGATTAAAGGAGAAATTGCTCGGTTTGAGGAATTTCTTCTTTTGTTGCCATGTTTCCAAAAAGTAGTTTGCTGTAAATGCGTCAGAAAGCGTCTATATGAGGGAAAGGGTTAATATCTGTGTACCTGCGTTGAGACTAATTTGATATACAAAATTAATCTGTCGCATCCGATGTTATATCCGGGTAACCCAACTCAGTCACCATGATAATGAACTAATATACTGCTGGTGTCATAATGATAAATGTGCCGCGTCTGCCAACAAGGAGTCATACTGCATCCCGTATAATCACATTTAATCCTACACCACATATTATCACGCAGTCGACGTTTGAAAACATTGTGGCAAAATGAAGAAATTGCACCTGATGAACAACTTCTCCTTTAGTTACAACTATATTCAATAATTTTTAGAGATTTTCCATATTTTTGCCAAAATGGTTTCAAATTCGTCTGCTGTAGATTTTGCTGTATGTGGGAAAGGGGGTTACAGCAAATAGGATTGGCAGTAACGTGATTATAATATAATATTTTGGTTCGATATATTTCACAGAACTCTCGGTAAATGGTGTTAAATCCTTATTTGACCCACGGGTTCCTGAAAATGTGATATCTGCAGGATCCGAAAGTATAAAACCCTCATAAAATTCTCAGTGCTCAGAAATGAACTCCGTGCTCCAAATAAGGCTTCTGATTGGTCAATTTGGAGAACAAATTTGCCTCCGATCAATCGGATACTTGAGATCAAATTCTGAGCATAGATTACACTTTTATAGTTTTGGAGCCAGATGTGCGTTCTGATAAATATAACGTTACGTAACGATAGCAATCCGACCAATCAAATTACAGCTTATGTTTAGAAGAAGTAATTTGCTTTGCTTACGTTTGCTATCGTTAGATTTAACACAGAACGCATTGAAGGCAAAACGTTAAAAAATTGTCTTTAGTTTTGGGTTTTACCAGGGACGTAGTTCTCTACGTCCCTGGTTTTACCCAAGGTTACATTATTTTCTTTGTCATTCTATGACGTTCGACATGAGACATAATTGCACCATTTCGACGGTTCCGCGGGAAGTGGTTATACCCGTGAAGCTATTAAGTTAATTGGGAGGATATTGGCGTTGTTATAGATACCACCGAACTGTTGTTTCTACAACCGGTGATCTAATTACCGACACGAGTAGTCGACCGTACGATAAATATTTAATTTGGTCACGGAACTAATAAAATACGTAGCAGAATAGAAAGGCTATATATATGTAAGGATGGATTGTAACTTACTTAACACTTTCTCAATTACCGACGACTTATGAAAACATTTCAGCAAATGTAGAACTTGCTCATGTTGAGCAATTTCTCCATTTGCCACAATGTTTTCAACTCTATTCAATATTTCTACTTCCCGTTAAAGAGAGTTTACACATTTTTGACAGTACCTTTTCAAAGTCGTCTGCTTTAGATTTCAGGGGCGTAGCTTTGCAATAATCAATGTCTAGTGAGAAAATCAACATTGTGGACTCTGCGTAAAGTATCGACCCGGATCAGCCTAAGCATGCAACACAGGCCTACCCGGATAGACACTTTTCGCCCCCTGTGGATTTTCTGTTTCAGGAATAACTACTCTATACATCTATCCCCCTAAGACGGAATGTGTCGGCCGGATCAGTCTGCGCGGACGGCGCAGGCTGATCTGGTCGATATATTACGCAGATGTCTATCGCCGCAGCTGCATTTTGAGGCATGTCGAGACAAAATGTGTAGGCACGTGCTTAGAGTGCCTAAAGGGAGCTACGCCCCTGGATTTGATGTATGTGGGGATATGTTAGAGTACATGAATTAGTCGAAGTGTGCCAAGATTAGTCGAGCAATATCAAGTGGCAATTGAATATCAATCAAGGCCCTATATAAGGGGCGTTTTGCATGTTCTGAAACCTTTTTCGACCCCCTAACTCTATGTTGTTGGTACTCAAAAGAATCGTCTCAATAAGGCGATTCTTTTGAGTACCCACACCATAGGGTTTGGTTGGACTTAAAGAGAGAGATTGTGAGGAAACGAGCTGTACAATGCTCTTTATCTGTAGCACTGATATCAATACGAGACCGCAAAAAAGCCATGACAAAACATACCCTGCATGGTTTGTTAATGTATCGCTTGATATAAGCTGCCCCAACAGTGAGATCATGAAATATATAAAATACATCTACCGTTATGGTATTATTTATTAACCGTTTACGGTCGTAGAAAATAAAAAAATCCTCTGATATAGGAATTCCAGGATCAAAATGAAATTTAACGTTAAAGATCCCACGTACAGTACAGATAAAGAAATAAGTTAAATTACCTTTTATGCTTATCTTTGAATTTGAGAAATTTCTTAATGATGAATCTTGTAACTTTTAAAGACGCTTTTTAACTTTACACATGAAGTAAAGATTTCGTTCTAACTGGATAATCTCCCTTTACACATGTTTACATTATTATCTACCTTTGTAATTAAAAAAAAAAGCTGGTACAAAATTATTTAAGAGTTGTCAAAATGGGTGACATTATGAAGGAAGTTTCAGTGAAATATTTCAAAATTGCTCTATTTCTATCTTCAGATATCTGTGAAAAGAAACATCCTTCTTATAATATGGATATTACTTCAACTCGTAAAAGTAGATGCAAGTTCGACAGCATCAACAACAGCTGCAGGTACTACATCATCAACAACAGAGGCAAGTACAACATCCTCGACAACAGATGCAGGTACAACATCCTCGACCACAGATGCAGGTACAACATCATCAACAACAGAGGCAGGTACAACATCCTCGACAACAGATGCAGGTACAACATCCTCGACAACAGATGCAGGTACAACATCCTCGACCACAGATGCAGGTACAACATCATCGACAACAGAAGCAGGTACAACATCCTCGACCACAGATGCAGGTACAACATCCTCGACAACTGATGCAGGTACAACATCATCAACAACAGATGCGGGTACAACATCATCGACCACGGATGCAGGTACAGCATCCTCGACCACAGATGCAGGTACAACATCATCAACAACTGATGCAGGTACAACATCCTCGACAACTGATGCAGGTACAACATCCTCGACCACAGATGCAGGTACAACACCATCAACAACAGATGCAGGTACAACATCTTCAACCACAGATGCAGGTACAACATCCTCAACAACAGATGCAGATACAACATCCTCAACCACAGATGCAGGTACAACATTGTCAACCACAGATGCAGCTACAACATCCTCAACCACAGATGCAGTTACAACATCTTCAACAACAGATGCAGCGACAACATCCTCGACAACAGATGCAGCTACAACATCTTCGACAACAGATGCAGGTACAACATCATCGACAACAGATGGGGGTACAACATCTTCGACAACAGATGCAGCTACGACATCCTCGACAACAGATGCAGCTACAACATCCTCGACTACTGATGCAGCTACAACATCCTCAACCACGGATGCAGCTACAACATCCTCGACAACAGATGCCACGGATGCAGGTACAACATCCTCTACCACAGATGCAGCTACAACATCTTCGACAACTGATGCAGGTACAACATCTTCGACAACTGATGCGGGTACAACATCCTCGACAACAGATGCAGGTACGACATCGTCAACCACAGATGCAGGTACAACATCCTCAACAACAGGTGCAGATACAACATCCTCAACCACAGATGCAGGTACAACATTGTCAACCACAGATGCAGCTACAACATCCTCAACCACAGATGCAGTTACACCATCTTCGACAACAGATGCAGATACAACATCCTCAACCACAGATGCAGTTACAACATCCACGACAACAGATGCAGCTACAACATCCTCGACAACTGATGAAGCTATAACATCTTCGACAACTGATGCAGGTACAACATCATCGACAACAGATGCAGCTACAACATCCTCGACAACAGATGCAGCTACAACATCCTCAACCACGGATGCAGCTACAACATCCTCGACCACAGATGCGGCTACAACATCTTCGACAACAGATGCAGATACAACATCCTCAACCACAGATGCAGCTACAACATCCTCGACCACAGATGCAGCTACCACATATTTTACAACTGATGCAGCTACAACATCTTCGACAACAGATGCAGCTACAACATCCTCAACCACGGATGCAGCTACAACATCTTCGACCACAGATGCAGCTACAACATCTTCAACAACTGATGCAGGTACAACATCTTCGACAACTGATGCGGGTACAACATCCTCGACAACAGATGCAGCTACAACATCCTCGACAACAGATGCAGCTACAACATCTTCGACAACTATTGCAGCTACAACATTCTCGACAACAGATGCAGCTACGACATCCTCGACAACAGATGCAGCTACAACATCATCGACAACAGATGCAGCTACAACATCTTCGACAACTGATGCAGGTACAACATCTTCGACAACTGGTGCGGGTACAACATCATCGACAACTGATGCAGCTACAACATCCTCAACCACGGATGCAGCTACAACATCCTCGACCACAGATGCAGCTACAACATCCTCGACAACAGATGCAGCTACAACATCCTCGACAACAGATGCAGCTACAACATCCTCAACCACGGATGCAGCTACAACATCCTCGACCACAAATGCAGCTACATCATCTTCGACAACTGATGCAGGTACAACATCTTCGACAACTGATACGGGTACAACATCCTCGACAACAGATGCAGCTACAACATCCTCAACCACAGATGCAACTACAACATCCTCAACAACAGATGCAGCTACAACATCTTCGACAACTGATGCAGCTACAACATCTTCGACAACAGATGCAGCTACAACATCTTCGACAACAGATGCAGCTACAACATCCACGACAACATATGCAGATACAACATCCTCAACCACAGATGCAGATACAACATCCTCAACCACAGATGCAGTTACAACATCCTCGACAACAGATGCAGCTACAACATCCTCGACAACTGATGCAGCTACAACATCTTCGACAACTGATGCAGGTACAACATCATCGACAACAGATGCAGCTACAACATCCGCGACAACAGATGCAGCTACAACATCCTCAACCACGGATGCAGCTACAACATCTTCGACAACTGTTGCAAGTACAACATCTTCGACAACTGATGCGGGTACAACATCCGCGACAACAGATGCAGCTACAACACCTCCGACAACAGATGCAGGTACAACATCATCGACAACAGATGCAGGTACGACATTGTCAACCACAGATGCAGGTACAACATCCTCGACAACAGATGCAGAAACAACATCCTCAACCACAGATGCAGCTACAACATCCTCGACCACAGATGCAGCTACCACATCTTTGACAACTGATGCAGCTACAACATCGTCAACCACGGATGCAGCTACAACATCCTCGACCACAGATGCAGCTACAACATCTTTGACAACTGATGCAGGTACAACATCTTCGACAACTGATGCGGGTACAACATCCTCGACAACAGATGCAGCTATAACATCCTCAACCACGGATGCAGCTACAACATCTTCGACCACAGATGCAGCTACAACATCTTCGACAACTGATGCAGGTACAACATCTTTGACAACTGATGCGGGTACAACATCCTCGACAACAGATGCAGCTACAACATCCTCGATAACAGATGCAGCTACAACATCCTCAACCACGGATGCAGTTACAACATCCTCGACCACAGATGCAGCTACAACATCTTCGACAACTGATGCAGGTACAACATCTTCGACAACTGATGCAGGTACAACATCCTCGACAACAGATGCAGCTACAACATCCTCAACAACATATGCACCTACAACATCTTCGACAACTGATGCAGCTACAACATCCTCGACAACAGATGCAGCTACAACATCCTCAACAACAGATGCAGCTACAACATCCTCAACAACAGATGCAGCTACAACATCTTCGACAACTGATGCAGCTACAACATCCTCGACAACAGATGCAGCTACGACATCCTCGACAACAGATGCAGCTACAACATCCTCGACAACAGATGCAGCTACACCATCTTCGACAACTGATGCAGGTACAACATCTTCGACAACTGGTGCGGGTACAACATCATCGACAACTGATGCAGCTACAACTTCTTCAACCACGGATGCAGCTACAACATCCTCGACAACAGATGCAGCTACAACATCCTCGACAACAGATGCAGCTACAACATCCTCGACAACAGATGCAGCTACAACATCCTCAACCACGGATGCAGCTACAACATCCTCGACCACAGATGCAGCTACAACATCTTCGACAACTGATGCAGGTACAACATCTTCGACAACTGATGTGGGTACAACATCCTCGACAACAGATGCAGCTACAACATCCTCAACAACAGATGCAGCTACAACATCTTCAACAACTGATGCAGCTACAACATCCTCGACAACAGATGCAGCTACAACATCCTCGACAACAGATGCAGCTACAACATCTTCGACAACTGATGCAGGTACAACATCTTCGACAACTGATGCAGGTACAACATCCTCGACAACAGATGCAGCTACTACATCCTCGACAACTGATGCAGCTACAACATCCTCAACCACGGATGCAGCTACAACATCCTCGACAACAGATGCAGCTACAACATCTTCGACAACTGATGCAGGTACAACATCTTCGACAACTGGTGCGGGTTCAACATCATCGACAACTGATGCAGCTACAACATCTTCAACTACGGATGCGGCTACAACATCCTCGACCACAGATGCAGCTACCACATCCTCGACAACAGATGCAGCTACAACATCCTCGACAACAGATGCAGCTACAACATCCTCAACCACGGATGCAGCTACAACATCCTCGACCACAGATGCAGCTACAACATCTTCGACAACTGATGCAGGTACAACATCTTCGACAACTGATGCGGGTACAACATCCTCTACAACAGATGCAGGTACAACATCCTCAACAACAGATGCAGCTACAACATCCTCAACCACGGATGCAGCTACAACATCCTCGACCACAGATGAAGCTACAACATCTTCGACAACTGATGCAGGTACAACATCTTCGACAACTGATGCGGGGACAACATCTTCGACAACAGATGCAGCTACAACATCCTCAACAACAGATGCAGCTACAACATCTTCGACAACTGATGCAGCTACAACATCCTCGACAACAGATGCAGCTACAACATCCTCGACAACAGATGCAGCTACAACATCCTCAACCACGGATGCAGCTACAACATCATCGACAACAGATGCAGCTACAACATCCTCAACCACGGATGCAGGTACAACATCCTCGACAACTGATGCAGCTACAACATCTTCGACAACTGATGCAGGTACAACATCTTCGACAACTGAAGCGGGTACAACATCCTCGACAACAGATGCAGCTGCAACATCTTCGACAACTGATGCAAGTACAACATCCTCGACAACAGATGCAGGTACGACATCGTCAACCACAGATGCAGGTACAACATCCTCTACAACAGATGCAGATACAACAGCATCGACCACAGATGCAGGTACAACATCCTCGACAACAGATGCAGCTACAACATCTTCGACAACTGATGCAGGTACGACATCCTCGACCACAGATGCAGCTACAACATCCTCGACAACAGATGCAGCTACAACATCCTCGACCACGGATGCAGCTACAACATCCCCGACAACAGATGCAGCCACAACATCCTCGACCACAGATGCAGCTACAACATCCTCAACCACGGATGCAGCTACAACATCCTCGACCACAGATGCAGCTACAACATCTTCGACAACAGATGCAGCTACAACATCCTTGACAACAGATGCAGCTACAACATCTTCGACAACTGATGCAGCTACAACATCCTCCACAACAGATGCAGCTACAACATCCTCCACAACAGATGCAGCTACAACATCTTCGACAACTGATGCAGGTACGACATCCTCAACCACAGATGCTTCTACAACATCCTCTACAACAGATGCAGCTACAACATCCTCGACAACAGATGCAGCTACAACATCCTCGACCACAGATGCAGCTACAACATCTTCGACAACTGATGCAGGTACAACATCTTCGACAACAGATGCGGGTACAACATCCTCGACAACAGATGCAGCTACAACATCCTCGACAACAGATGCAGCTACAACAGCCTCAACCACGGATGCACCTACAACATCCTCGACAACAGATGCAGCTACAACATCTTCGACAACTGATGCAGCTACAACATCTTCGACAACTGATGCGGGTACAACATCCTCGACAACAGGTGCAGCTACAACATCATCGACCACAGCTACAACATCGTCAACCACAGATGCAGGTAAAACCTCATTATTTTATAAACATACAATTTCTGACCTTCTTCCAATTCTTCAATTGTTAATTAGCGCTTCATTAATAAAGGTTGTATTTCCTTAGTCGTGGTCATAATCTATTATATGGTCCATCTTCAAGTACAAAAAGTAAAAAATGCTCAGATGATTATCGACATATATCTACAACTACAATAATGTTTAAAACATGTTTTGAGTATCATTAAAAATAGATTACAGTCTATTACTGGGACCAAGAAAAAGTATCAGATAGACGAAACTCGATCTACAGAAATAAAGGAAGGTCGATGTTATTGTCTGTATGTTGATTTCCACAATGCTTTTCATTAAATATACTATTATACGTTATTTGAACGTTTTAAAAATGAGGTATATACGATAACTTTTAATGTATTATTAGCACTATATATTACAGATATCATTTCTTGTGTCAAAACAAACGCTGGTTTAACCGAGTGTTTAAAGTGTAGCATTGGGACTAGACAATGAGACACAAGTATCACAACACCTTTCTTTCTCTTTATCAAGCAACTTTGTATAGGCTAAGGCTAAAAGAAGGTTATATCAGCGGTGTAATTGTTACAGAAAAAAAAATCCGATTTCACCTCTTGAATGTTTGCCGATGATACTTATCCCTTTCCCTCATACGGCAATTCTGCAGCAGACGACTTTGAACGTATTTTGTCAAAAAATAGAAAATCTCCATAATTGAATGGATAACCTATGACAAAAAGTGGAAAACATTGTGGCAAAAGGAGAAATTGCACGTGTTGTGCAATTTCTTCTTTTGTCACAATGTTTTCAAAAAGCCGTCACCTGCAAAGGCGTCAGAAAGCGTCTATATGAGGGAAAGGGATAACCCTTTCCCTCATATAGACGCTTTCTGAGCCTTACTGCTCAGATAATTTCGTGTAAATCTTGAAAAGAGAGAAACCATTGTTTTCCGAAACGGTGGTCCATTAAGATACAATTCGTATCGTACTAAGGAAAGAGACACATCAGAATATCATCAAATTACAAATGTTTGAGCAGTTCCACGAGAAAACCACCATTGTAGACTATGCGTAAAGTATCGACCCGGATCAGCCTAAGCATGCCGCGCAGACTTATCCGGACAGACACTTTTCGCCTCCTGTGGATTTTCTGTTTCAGGAATCATTTCTCTATACCTCTTTCCCCCTGATACAGAATGTGTCGGCCCGGATTAGCCTGCGCGGACTGCGCATGCTTATCTTGGTCGATACATTACGGAGAGTCCAAATGTTTGGTTTTCTCGTGGAACGGCTCATATGGTGTTAATCTTATCTCAAGGCTGTCATGATTTTCAGCTCTTCAAAAACTTGAAAGATACATACTCTATTAATAAATTTCATATCACAGATCATTCAGTTATTTACTTTGTAAATATCCTTTTAACCCTTTTCCTCATATAGACGCTTTCTGACGCCTCTGCAGCAGACGGCTTTTTGAAAACATAGTGACAAAAGAAGAAATTGCTTAAAACGAGCAATTTCTCCTTTAACCACAATGTTTTCCACTTTTAGTCATAGGTTATCCATTCAATTATAGAGATTTTCTGTTTTTTGACATAATATGTTCAAAGTCGTCTGCTGCATAATTGTCGTATGAGGGAAAGGGTTAAATCGTTTGCCGCGCTGATAATACGAATATGCAAGTGTGTGGTCACACATATATTCAGAAATGTTAAGATCTGTTCTCTTTGATTGTTCATGAAAAGAATCTAAATATATCAAGTAAAACTAATAACATGGTTTCATTGGGAGAATGTGGCAGATATATCCTCTTTATATTGATACTTATACTTACTGTATTAACCCTTTCCCTCATACGACAATTCTGCAGCAGACGACTTTGAACGTATTTTGTCAAAACATAGAAAATCTCCATAATTGAATGGATAACCTATGACTTAAAGTGGAAAACATTGTGGCAAAAGGAGAAATTGCACGTTTTGTGCAATTTCTTCTTTTGTCACTATGTTTTCAAAAAGCCGTCTGCTGCAGAGGCGTCCGAAAGCGTTTATATGAGGGAAAGGGTTAACTATTGGTGTAGTTTATCAGTACTGCCACATAACAGATATCATCGCTGTGATGGCATATGCTGGACGTCGAACCTGGACTGCTTACGAGAGAAACTTACATTTTTTTTTCGATTTTGGCTATAAGTTGATTGCATTTGAAGTTGGAAACGCCAACCAATTTGTAAAATGTTTCAAACATCGCTTGATATACTGTTTTAAACAAAACTGGCATATAGAAAACAACTATTCTGATGGGTCCCATCATTAAAAACATTATAAACCTCTGCTAAATACTGAATGATATCTGTTAATTGGCATACCATTGAAGAATATGATAGCTATTGCTAAATTCCGATGCTCGAACCACACATTCGCTATCGTGACTGGTTGCCACAATAACTTAATCGTAAACAAAGAATGCGTACGTGTTGTTTTCGAAAGAAAAACAGTGTTGAATGTGCATTCCATGTGTACTTTCATTGCCAAAAGTCTGAACTGTGTTTCTATTTCATTGGTAAACAGGCGACACCAAGCATGCCAATGTGTAAACATTGCTTCACAACGACAATCCTCAAGAAGTAATGAAACTCATATTTGATATATATGCTAATGAAAAATTGACAAGGACATCCTTCTCAGTTGTATAATGTTGATTAAATCGAATGCGTTGTACTATGGGCCATTGGTATAATGAGTTTCTATATTTGTAATTGTCTTTGTCATCATTAATCAAAGTAACAATTACAAAATCACCAACCACAGATGCAGGTACAACATCGTCAACCACAGATGCGGGTACAACATCCTTAACCACAGATGCAGGTACAACATCCTCAACCACAGATGCAGGTACAACATCCTCAACCACAGATTCAGGTACAACATCCTCAACCACAGATGTAGGTACAACATCGTCGACCACAGATGCAGGTACAACATCCTCAACCACAGATTCAGGTACAACATCCTCAACCACAGATGCAGGTACAACATCGTCGACAACATATGCAGGTACAACATCCTCGACAACAGATGCAGGTACAACATCCACGACAACAGATGCAGCTACTACATCTTCGACAACAGATGCAGCTACAACATCCTCGACAACAGATGCAGGTACAACATCCTCGACCACAGATGCAGGTACAACATCCTCGACCACAGATGCGGGTACAACATCCTCAACCACAGATGCAGGTACAACATCTTCAACAACAGATGCAGGTACAACATCTTCAACAACAGATGCAGGTACAACATCTTCAACAACAGATACAGGTACAACATCGTCAACAACATATGCAGGTACAACATCATCAACCACAGTTACAAGTACAGCATCTTCGACAACAGATGCAGGTGCAACATCATCGACAACAGATGTTGGTACAACATCATCAACCACAGTTGCAAGTACAGCATCTTCAACAACAGATGCAGGTGCAACATCATCGACAACAGATGTGGGTACAACATCGTCAACCACAGTTGCAAGTACATCATCCTCGATAACAGATGCAGGTACAACATCATCGACAACAGATGTGGGTACAACATCGTCAACCACGGATGCAGGTACAACATCATCAACAACAAATGCAGGTACAACATCCTTGACAACAGATGCAGGTGCAACATCATCGACAACAGATGTGGGTACAACATCGTCAACCACAGTTGCAAGTACAACATCCTCAACAACATATGCAGGTACAACATCCTCAACAACAGATGCAGGTACAACATCTTCGACAACAGATGCAGGTACAACATCATCAACCACAGTTGCAAGTACAGCATCCTCGACAACAGATGCAGGTACAACATCATCGACAACAGATGTTGGTACAACATCGTCAACCACGGATGCAGGTACATCATCTTCGACAACAGATGCAGGTACAACATCCTCGACAACAGATGTAGGTACAACAACCTCAACCACAGTTGCAAGTACAACATCATCAACAACAGATGCAGGTACAACATCATCAACAACAGTTGCAAGCACAGCATCCTCGACAACAGATGCAGGTACAACATCATCGACAACAGATTTGGGTACAACATCGTCAACCACAGATGTAGGTACAACAACCTCGACCCCAGATGCGGGTACAACATCCTCGACCACAGATGCAGGTACAACATCTTCAACAACTGATGCAGGTACAACAACCTCGACCACAGATGCAGGTACAACATCCTCGACCACAGTTGCAAGTACAACATCATCAACGACAGATGCAGGCACAACATCATCAACAACAGTTGCAAGTACAGCATCCTCGACAACAGATGCAGGTACAACATCATCGACAACAGATGTTGGTACAACATCGTCAACCACGGATGCAGGTACACCATCTTCAACAACTGATGCAGATACAACACTGTCAACCACAGATGTAGGTACAACCACCTCGACCACAGATGCAGGTACAACATCCTCGACCACAGATGCAGGTACAACATCTTCAACAACTGATGCAGGTACAACATCGTCAACAACAGATGCAGGTACAACATCATCGACAACTGATGCAGGTACGACATCCTCAACCACAGATGCGGGTACAACATCATCGACAACTGATGCAGGTACGACATCCTCAACCACAGATGCGGGTACAACATATTCGACAACTGATGCAGGTACAACATCTTCAGCAACAGATGCAGGTACAACATTTTCAACATCAGATACAGGTACAACATCTTCGACAACTGATGCAGGTACAACATCTTCGACAACAGATGCAGGTACAACATCATCGACCACAGATGCGGGTACAACATCTTCAACCACAGATGCAGGTATAACATCTTCGACAACAGATGCAGGTACAACATCATCGACCACAGATGCGAGTACAACATACTCAACTACAGATGCAGGTACAACATCGTCAACAACAGATGCAGGTACAACATCCTCGACCACAGATGCAGGTACAACATCTTCAACAACATCTTCAACCACAGATGCAAGTACAACATCCTCAACCACAGATGCAGGTACAACATCCTCAACCACATATGCAGGTACAACATCCTCAACCACAGATGCAAGTACAACATCTTCAACAACAGATGCAGGTACAACATCTTCAACAACAGATGCAGGTACAACATCGTCGACAACAGATGCAGATACAACATCTTCGACAACAGATGCAGGTACAACATCATCAACCACAGTTGCAAGTACAGCATCCTCGACAACATATGCAGGTACAACACCATCGACAACAGATGTGGGTACAACATCGTCAACCACGGATGCAGGTATATCATCTTCGACAACAGATGCAGGTACAACATCCTCGACAACAGATGTAGGTACAACATCTTTGACAACAGATGCAGGTACAACATCATCAACCACAGTTGCAAGTACAGCATCCTCGACAACAGATGCAGGTACAACATCGTCAACAACATATGCAGGTACAACATCATCGACCACAGAAGCAGGTACAACAACGTCAACCACAGATACAGGTACAACATCGTCGACAACAGATGCAGGTACAAAATCTTCGACAACAGATGCAGGTACAACATCTTCGACAACTGATGCAGGTACAACATCTTCGACAACAGATGCAGGTACAACATCATCGACCACAGATGCAGGTACAACATCCTCAACCACAGATGCAGGTACAACATCGTCAACAACAGATGCAGGTACAACATCATCGACCACAGATGCAGGTACAACATCTTCAACAACATCTTCAACCACATATGCAAGTACAACATCCTCAACCACAGATGCAGGTACAACATCCTCAACCACATATGCAGGTACAACATCCTCAACCACAGATGCAAGTACAACATCTTCAACAACAGATGCAGGTACAACATCTTCAACAACAGATGCAGGTACAACATCGTCGACAACAGATGCAGGTACAACATCTTCGACAACTGATGCAGGTACAACATCGTCAACAACAGATGCAGGTACAACATCTTTGACAACTGGTGCAGGTACAACATCGTCGACAACTGATGCAGGTACAACATCTTCAACAACAGATGCAGGTACAACATTGTCGAAAACAGATGCAGGTACAACATCTTCGACAACTGATGCAGGTACAACATCGTCAACAACAGATGCAGGTACAACATCTTTGACAACTGATGCAGGTACAACATCGTCAACAACAGATGCAGGTACAACATCTTTGACAACTGATGCAGGTACAACATCTTCGACAACTGATGCAGGTACAACATTGTCGACAACAGATGCAGGTACAACATCTTCGGCAACTGATGCAGGTACAACATCGTCAACAACAGATGCAGGTACAACATCTTTGACAACTGATGCAGGTACAACATCGTCAACAACAGATGCAGGTACAACATCTTTGACAACTGATGCAGGTACAACATCTTCGACAACTGATGCAGGTACAACATCTTCAACAACAGATGCAGGTACAACATTGTCGACAACAGATGCAGGTACAACATCTTCGACAACTGATGCAGGTACAACATCGTCAACAACAGATGCAGGTACAACATCTTTGACAACTGATGCAGGTACAACATCGTCGACAACAGATGCAGGTACAACATCATCAACCACAGTTGCAAGTACAGCATCCTCGACAACAGATGCAGGTACAACACCATCGACAACAGATGTGGGTACAACATCTTCAACCACGGATGCAGGTACATCATCTTCGACAACAGATGCAGGTACAACTTCCTCGACAACAGATGTAGGTACAACAACCTCGACCACAGTTGCAAGTACAACATCATCAACAACAGATGCAGGTACAACATCATTAACAACAGTTGCAAGTACAACATCCTCGACAACAGATGCAGGTACAACCTCATCGACAACAGATGTGGGTACAACATCGTCAACCACGGATGCAGGTACAACATCATCATCAACAGTTGCAAGTACAACATCCTCGACAACAGATGCAAGTACATCATCTTCAACAACTGATGCAGGTACAACATCGTCAACCACAGATGTAGGTACACAAACCTCGACCACAGATGCAGGTACAACATCCTTGACCACAGATGCAGGTACAACATCTTCAACAACTGATGCAGGTACAACATCGTCAACAACAGATGCAGGTACAACATCATCGACAACTGATGCAGGTACAACATCATCGACCACAGATGCAGGTACAACTTCTTCAACAACATTTTCAACCACCGATGCAAGTACAACATCCTCAACTACAGATGCAGGTACAACATCCTCAACCACACATGCAGGTACGACATCCTCAACCACAGATGCAAGTACAACATCTTCAACAACAGATCCAGGTACAACATCTTCAACAACAGATGCAGGTACAACATCATCGACAACGGATGCAGGTACAACATCATCGACGACGGATGCAGATACAACATCATCGACAACGAATGGAGGTACAACATCGTCAACCACAGATACAGGTACAACATATTCAACAACTGATGCAGGTACAACAGCATCGACAACGGATGCAGGTACAACATACTCTACAACAGATGCAGATACAACATCCTCGACAACAGATGCAGGTACAACGTCGTCAACCACAGATTCAGCTACAACATCTTCGACCACAGATGCAGGTACAACATTTTCGACAACAGATGCAGATACAACATTTTCGACAACTGATGCAGGTACAACATTTTCGACAACAGATGCAGATACAACATCATCGACAACAGATGCAGGAACAACATCGTCAACCACAGATGCAGGTACAACCTCATCGACAACGGATGCAAGTACAACATCATCGACAACGGATGCAGGTACACCATCTTCGACCACAGATGCAGATACAACATCATCGACAACAAATGCAGGTACAACATCGTCAACCACAGATGCAGGTACAACCTCATCGACAACTGATGCAGGTACAACAGCATCGACAACGGATGCAGGTACAACATACTCTACAACAGATGCAGATACAACATCCTCGACAACAGATGCAGGTACAACGTCGTCAACCACATATTCAGCTACAACATCTTCGACCACAGATGCAGGTACAACATTTTCGACAACAAATGCAGATACAACATCATCGACAACATATTCAGCTACAACATCTTCAACCACAGAGGCAGGTACAACCTCATCGACAACGGATGCAGGTACAACATCATCGACAACGGATGCAGGTACAACATCTTCGACCACAAATGCAGATACAACATCATCGACAATAAATGCAGGTACAACATCGTCAACCACAGATGCAGGTACAACATCTTCAACAACTGATGCAGGTACAACATCATCGACAACGGATGCAGGTACAACATACTCTACAACAGATGCAGATACAACATCCTCGACAACAGATGCAGGTACAACGTCGTCACCCACAGATGCAGGTACAACATCTTCGACAACAGATGCAGGTACAACATCGTCAACAACAGATGCAGGTACAACATTCTCGACAACAGATGCAGGTACAACATCGTCAACAACATATGCAGGTACAACATCATCGACCACAGATGAAGGTACAACATCTTCAACAACATCTTCAACCACAGATGCAAGTACAACATCCTCAACCACAGATGCAGGTACAACATCCTCAACCACATATGCAGGTACAACATCCTCAACCACGGATGCAGGTACAACATCCACGACAACAGATGCAGGTACAACATCATCCTCAACAACAGATGCAGGTACAACATCATCCTCAACAACAGATGCAGGTACAACATCATCAACCACAGATGCAGGTACAACATCATCAACCACAGATGCAGGTACAACATCCTCAACAACAGATGCAGGTACAACATCATCAACCACAGATGCAGGTACAACATCCTCGACAACAGATGCAGGTACAACATCATCAACCACAGATGCAGGTACAACATCCTCGACAACAGATGCAGGTACAACATCATCAACCACAGATGCAGCTACAACATCCTCGACAACAGATGCAGGTACAACATCATCAACCACAGATGCAGGTACAACATTATCAACCACAGATGGAGGTACAACATCCCCGACAACAGAAGCAGGTACAACATCCTCGACAACAGATGCAGGTACAACATCGTCAACCACAGATGCAGGTACAACATCTTCGACAACACATGCAGGTACAACATCCTCGACAACAGATGCGGGTACCACATCGTCAACAACAGATGCAGGTACAACATTATCAACCACAGATGGAGGTACAACATCCCCGACAACAGAAGCAGGTACAACATCCTCGACAACAGATGCAGGTACAACATCTTCAACCACATATGCAGGTACAACATCGTCAACCACAGATGTGGGTACAACATCGTCAACAACAGATGAAGGTACAACATCTTCAACAACATCTTCAACCACAGATGCAAGTACAACATCCTCAACCACAGATGCAGGTACAACATCCTCAACCACATATGCAGGTACAACATCCTCAACCACGGATGCAGGTACAACATCATCGACCACAGATGCAGGTACAACATCTTCAACAACATCTTCAACCACAGATGCAAGTACAACATCCTCAACCACAGATGCAGGTACAACATCCTCAACCACATATGCAGGTACAACATCCTCAACCACGGATGCAGGTACAACATCCACGACAACAGATGCAGGTACAACATCATCCTCAACAACAGATGCAGGTACAACATCATCCTCAACAACAGATGCAGGTACAACATCATCCTCAACAACAGATTCAGGTACAACATCATTCTCAACAACAGATGCAGGTACAACATCATCAACCACAGATGCAGGTACAACATCATCAACCACAGATGCAGGTACAACATCCTCAACAACAGATGCAGGTACAACATCATCAACCACAGATGCAGGTACAACATCCTCGACAACAGATGCAGGTACAACATCATCAACCACAGATGCAGGTACAACATCCTCGACAACAGATGCAGGTACAACATCATCAACCACAGATGCAGCTACAACATCCTCGACAACAGATGCAGGTACAACATCATCAACCACAGATGCAGGTACAACATTATCAACCACAGATGGAGGTACAACATCCCCGACAACAGAAGCAGGTACAACATCCTCGACAACAGATGCAGGTACAACATCGTCAATCACAGATGCAGGTACAACATCTTCGACAACACATGCAGGTACAACATCCTCGACAACAGATGCGGGTACCACATCGTCAACAACAGATGCAGGTACAACATTATCAACCACAGATGGAGGTACAACATCCCCGACAACAGAAGCAGGTACAACATCCTCGACAACAGATGCAGGTACAACATCTTCAACCACATATGCAGGTACAACATCGTCAACCACAGATGTGGGTACAACATCGTCAACAACAGATGCAAGTACAACATCGTCAACCACAGATGCAGGTACAACATCGTCAACCACAGATGCAGGTACAACATCATCGACCACAGATGTGGGTACAACATCGTCCACCACAGATGCAAGTACAACATCGTCAACCACAGATGCAGGTACAACATCCTCGACAACAGATGCAGCTACAACATCCTCGACAACATATGCAGGTACAACATCGTCAACCACAGATGCAGGTACAACATCGTCAACCACAGATGCAGGTACAACATCCTCGACAACAGATGCAGGTACAACATCCTCGACAACAGATGTGGGTACAACGTCGTCAACCACCGATGCAGGTACAACACCCTCGACAACAGATGCAGGTACAACATCCTCGACAACGGATGCAGGTACAACATCCTCTACAACAGATGCAGGTACAACATCGCCAACCACAGATGCAGGTACAACATCCTCGACAACAGATGTGGGTACAACGTCGTCAACCACAGATGCAGGTACAACATCATCGACCACAGGTGCAGGTACAACATCTTCAAGCACAGATGCAGGTACAACATCATCGACAACAGTAGCAGGTACAACATCCTCGACAACAGATGCAGCTACAACATCCTCGACAACATATGCAGGTACAATATCGTCAAGCACAGATGCAGGTACAACATCATCGACAACAGTAACGGGTACAACATCGTCAACCACAGATGCAGGTACAACATCCTCTACAACAGATGCCGGTACAACATCATCAACAACAGATGCAGGTACAACATCCCTCACAACGGATGCAGGTACAACATCCTCAACCACAGATGCAGGTACAGCATCCTCGACAACAGAGGCAGCTACAACATCTTCGACAACAGATTCAGGAACAACATTATCAACAACAGATCCAGTTACAACATCCTCGACAACGGATGTAGGTACAACATCCTCGACAACTGATGCAGGTACAACATCCTCGACAACTGATGCAGGTACAACCTCATCAACCACAGATGCAGGTACAACATCCTTGACCACGGATGCAGGTACAACATCGTCAACCACAGATGCAGGTACAACATCATCAACCACAGATGCAGGTACAACATCCTCGACAACGGATGCAGGTACAACATCCTCAACAACTGATGTAGGTACAACATCCTCGACAACTGATGCAGGTACAACATCCTCGACAACTGATGCAGGTACAACATTATCAACCACAGATACAGGTACAACATCATCGACCACGTATGCAGGTACAACATCGTCAACCACAGATGCAAGTACAACATCCTCGACCACGGATGCAGGTACAACATCGTCAACAACAGATGCAGGAACAACATCATCAACAACAGATCCAGTTACAACATCCTCGACAACGGATGCAGGTACAACATCCTCAACAACGGATGTAGGTACAACATCGTCAACCACAGATGCAGGTACAACATCATCAACCACAGATGCAGGTACAACATCCTCGACAACGGATGCAGGTACAACATCCTCAACAACTGATGCAGGTACAACATCCTCGACAACTGATGCAGGTACAACATCGTCAACCACAGATGCAGGTACAACATCATCAACCACAGATGCAGGTACAACATCCTCGACAACGGATGCAGGTACAACATCCTCAACAACTGATGTAGGTACAACATCCTCGACAACTGATGCAGGTACAACATCCTCGACAACTGATGCAGGTACAACATTATCAACCACAGATACAGGTACAACATCCTCGACAACTGATGCAGGTACAACCTCATCAACCACAGATGCAGGTACAACATCCTTGACCACGGATGCAGGTACAACATCGTCAACCACAGATGCAGGTACAACATCATCAACCACAGATGCAGGTACAACATCCTCGACAACGGATGCAGGTACAACATCCTCAACAACTGATGTAGGTACAACATCCTCGACAACTGATGCAGGTACAACATCCTCGACAACTGATGCAGGTACAACATTATCAACCACAGATACAGGTACAACATCATCGACCACGGATGCAGGTACAACATCGTCAACCACAGATGCAGGTACAACATCCTCGACCACGGATGCAGGTACAACATCGTCAACAACAGATGCAGGAACAACATCATCAACAACAGATCCAGTTACAACATCCTCGACAACGGATGCAGGTACAACATCCTCAACAACAGATGTAGGTACAACATCGTCAACCACAGATGCAGGTACAACATCATCAACCACAGATGCAGGTACAACATCCTCGACAACGGATGCAGGTACAACATCCTCAACAACTGATGCAGGTACAACATCCTCGACAACTGATGCAGGTACAGCATCGTCAACCACAGATGCAGGTACAACATCTTCGACAACAGATGCAGGTACAACATTTTCGACAACAGATGGGGGTACAACATCTTCGACAACTGATGCAGCTACAACATCTTCGACAACAGATGCAGGTACGTCATCCTCGACAACTGATGCAGGTACAACATCCTCGACAACAGATGCAGGTACAACATTTTCGACCACAGATGCAGCTACAACATCTTCGACAACAGATGCAGGTACAACATCTTCGACAACAGATGCAGGTACTTCATCCTCGACAACTGATGCAGGTACAACATCCTCGACAACAGATGCCGGTACAACGTCCTCGACAACATATGCAGGTACAGCATCCTCGACAACAGAAGCAGGTACTACAACCAATCAAGGAACAACGATTAGTTCAACAACAACATCCCCTGGTAATTCGTTAAATCAATATCATTATCTTCGCACACAACTTTCTTTATTTTCGTCTGTCACACATACATGCTTTAAATATGCATTGTAGTCGTTAATTTCATTATCAATATGTATGGATATTAAAAGATCTTTCTGTAACAACTTTTATAAACTATTCTCTTACCTTTCACAGCGAACAGGTTTCACGATTTTGCTACACCAGCTAACTATGCCCACGTACCGGGTCTATTCTCCGAGTTGTATAGTCCAGGCTTGTCGATACCAGTCACAGATTCAGATTCCATCTATGCTCATAGCATATATGTAAGTATTCAGAACTCAAAAACAAAGTAGAGCGCAGCCTTTGAATGCGAACCTTTATGCATTTATTGCCCAGTGTACATGTATAACATGAGGAACCGCGCAGTCTAATCTGGGTATTCACTATTCGGCAATTAGCTCTTCTTACAAGCAAGTCACATTTAAACTATGGTTCGTGGATGCACACAATCACACAGGGATGGATGTCACAGATTAACATCAGTAACCATTTACACGATGTGATAATTGACACTACTTTTACACCATTGAGCGAAAACAAAACTGGAAAAGTGTGATGTATTTAATTATGATACAGAATGTAAAACATTGTGGGAAAATGTGAAATTCCTCATATATTACGATCTCAAAAGTCATATGAAACAGATCTGCAATATAAGGTATATACATTTATCACATGGCATTGCTTGTATCCGATCTAATATACTCATTACGTATTTCTTTATATGTAACGTGTGTTATATAACATGACCGAATCACTAGTTTTGTATTCATCCGTGAATGTTTTCAAAATGGCTGAGAACGTGTATCCGGTAAACACAAACGTCACAATAGATGGACGAGGTAAACGGACCACTATCTGTCATATAAAAAAGGGGGTTAGTTAACAGTTTATTAAGTATTACATGTTTGGACTATTTTCTAACCGCGAACAACCGAATTTCTTTTTGAGTTTCGTCATGTGGTAAAAAGAATCTGACATTCGTTGTCATTTCATAAAGATTTATTAAACTCGTCTAAAATATTTGTTATTAAGCTCGCCAGAGGCTCGCTTAATAACAAATTTCTTGAACTCGTTCAATAAAACTGTATATGAAATGACAACTCATGTCAGATCCTATATGTACACGAAAAAACATATTAAATAACCTGTAAACCCATCCAAAGTAAGGAATGTTGTCGTTCTGATGTAGTAATTATGACATCATTAAGTATACATTCTCATTTAAGGCTACAAGGTCGGGCAATCTAGTATTGACTTATGTTACCAAAGACCAAATATCTTCTGGAGGTCAAAGGGCACATTCTAACCCAAGCGCAGCAGACATCAACTTCAGTGACAAAGAAGTTTGCATTTTGTCGTCATACTGGACGGATATGCAGCCATCTAGCCAAACGGTAAATATTTATAATGTAAATGAGGTCACGAAACCAGATATGAAACATTTGTTAGCTCACATGAGCACAAAGTGCTTGAGGTGAGCAATTGTGATCACTCACCGCCCGGCGTCCGTCCGGTGTCTGTCGTACGGTGTCCGTTAAAATCTTCTTCTCTGAAACCACTGGTCCGATTTCATATATTATGTAAAATGTTCAACTGAATAAAGATTATGTCAGACTGTCTAATTTTGAGCCATGTCATGAGAAAACCGATGAACGGGAATTTGTGACCAGAAAAAAATCAAAATCATTCTTCCGATCCATGCACACTGGTCTGATTCTTCTCTTTCTCTCATTGTTGTCGTATAATCATATGAGAAAACCAGCATTATGTTTTCTGCGTAATGTATCAACCCAGATCAACCTGCGCAGTCCGCGCAGGCTAATCCGGGCCGACACATTCCTTTTCAGGGGGATAGAGGTATAGAGTAATGATTCCTGAAACAGAAAATCCACAGGAGGCGAAAAGTGTCTGTCCGGGTTAGCCTGCGCGGGCATGCTTAGGCTGATCCGGGTCGATACTTAAAGCAGAGTCCTCAATGTTGGTTTTCCCATGGGACGGCACATCTTGGAATTGTCTGGATTTCAAATGACGCGGTTCTCGTTTATTACCATCAACCGAATATGCGTTAGAGGTAGTTTCCTATCTTCACATGTCTTTTTCTTTTCTTTTCTAAAACGATTGAATTATTAGAGCTCAAAGCCGCCTGCAGCAGTATTTCTTTTATTTCACAATTATATCAAGGCGGCCAGTTCACATAATCGAGAGTTTCGTGGTTTTCTCGAACTAGTGTTCCAAACAACGTTTTTCACGTACTTTTATTACATAGCCTGCCTGCACATTTTTCTGGTACAAATACATGTAGATGGCCATGCGCAGTTCAAACACGGCGGATTAAAATTCCGCATTTTGACAAATACATTACCAAATATGGTAATGGTACGTCACTGAAATATGATGTGACGTCATTGAAATATGAAAACACGTCATTCAAAATGAGGTAGTTGGGCGTGGTTCACACGTCTATCATTAATTTTATTTTATGTGCAAATTATGTTTCTTCGTTATTGAAAATATCGAAATATGAATATGTTTTCTTGAAAATGTCTTCACAGTTACACTAAGTATATAATAAAAGGAGAATTAGGTAGCAGTAGCGATACATGGTTTTGTATTGTCTACTTGGGGTGTGGTCTATTTGAAATCTCTCTCGACCTTCGGTCTCGCGAGATATCAATTGTCCATGTTCCTCGTAGACATTACCAAACCAAGTATCGCTACCGCAAGTTCCAGGCGCGTAGCTGCCTGTACGCAAAATACGCAGCTGCGTTCACATTGTCTCCAGTACTCAAATTTTAAAAAGTTCAAATCTGCAATAAAAACTTGACATGGGGTAGGGGTAAGTATAAAACAACCGATCTGACTCAAAATGATTTACCCTCTTTAAACCTTTTAGGAATCTGGCTTGTATGTAAAAGAGGTGACGGATGGAACGGCACTAGCAGATATTGTTGATAAAGCTCTATCAGGCTTTGCTTCACCCACGTTTACGCCTGAATATGCTCTCGTAGCTGTATGGAACAAGGTGAAGAAAAATTCAGACCTACAGGTAAATCACCACGTACCCTTTTTTAATCGACTTAACCCTTTCAGCTCCGAATTGTTTAAAGTAGACTCTTCCATGTTCAAACTCGGACGACTCTATTTTCGTGTTATAGGATTTTTGGAATATCTTTATAACTCACAGCCAAACAATGCAGATTTCAGGTGAGACAGCTCGTTACGAGCTGACTCACCTGAATCTGTATTGTTTGCAAAAAGCTCAATATTGCCTATTGCGCTGAAAGAGTTAGGTGAAAAATGTGTTCTTACGTACATAACAGTACAGACTCACTTGAGCAGTCACTTTGTTTTATCAAAGAGCGACGTAAATGACGCACGTGTCAAGTTTCAAACCGCTCTGCTACAGATGTAATAGTCTACAAGACCGTCGTCTTAAGTATTGACAAGTGACTTTAATGAAAACAGACAAGTTAGTTTATCTCGATTCGTTACAAATCGTCTTCAATATCCTCGGTACTTTGATACGACTTTAACCTACATGTATATAAGTTAAAGTTAGTAAGCAAATCGTAGAATATATTAAACCTGCACCTTCGTGCATTTTAAAAATATTTGTTTAATTAAGTCGCCTGCTTCTGTATAATTAATTCGGAACTATAGTTATTTCACAAAGATCAGAGAGGGTATTAACTATTATAGAGGCTAGACACGGATCACGAACTTAACTGTTTATCTGACTTCAGTATGATCCCTCTCCCACATACAACATTCAGTTATGTATGGTAGATAAATTACCTTGGGAGTAACCCCCCCTTTTACCCCGGTAAATTAGCTACCTTGAGGCATTAGAGAAGATCGTGTTTCACTGTGTGAAAAAAAGACATTGCATATTGAGTGCGATGTCTCATTCCATAGACTGTTATCAAATTATTGTATGTTTGTAAACAACTAATTTCATGTGACTTTATGAGTTAATATTATGTATATATTTTATGGTGACTTATAGGCCCAATGGGCCGGGTGTGGTAAAATTTGTATAAAATGTGTTATTCATGTATGTAAATTCACACAGGTCACGGTAATAAACAATTATCTTATCTTATCTTATCTTACAACAAATCCGCATCAGACGACTTTGAAAAGTATTTGTAAAAATGTGAAAAAAACATATAAAAAATTATACTATAATAATTGAAAAACGTTGAAAACACTGTGACAAAAGGAGAAATTGCTCGATTCGAGCAATTTCTCCTTTTGTCACAGTGTTTTCAAAAGTCGTCTGCTGCAGATGCGTCAGAAAGCGTCTATATGTGGTAAAGGAGTATTTTACCTTACAACAAAATTCGTAATTGTGATGATTTTAAATGCCTTGTTTCTGTCTAATCGCCATTCCCGAAAATTAAACCTATTCATTTACCTGCATGAGGGGGGTCACAATTTTCTAAAGATTATTATCAGACTCAAAATCGTGAGACTGAATCCTTTTTAAGTGATTGCTCCGTTTTCAAAATTGTTATTTAGAAGTCGTCTATTGCCAACGCTTAAAAATATGTTATGCAAGGGAAATGCTTAAGTGCGTGACTATTACCCGGATGAAACTCCCCTAGGTATACTAAGAATATACGTAGATATGAGCCGTTCCTCGAGAAAACCATCATTATGGACTCAGCGTAATGTATCGACCAATATCAGGCTTACCCGGGCCGACACATTCCGTTTCAGAGGGAAAGAGGCCGACACATTCCGTGTCAGAGGGATAGAGGTATAGAGTAATGAGTATGCACAGGAGGCGAAAAGTATCTGTCCGGGTTAGCCTGCGCGGCATGCTTCTAAGGGCTAATCCGGATCGATACTTTACGCAGAGTCCACACTGTTGTTTTTCTCGCGGAAGGGCTCAGTAATGTTTACTTGATCTATAATTCATCGCATCTTGGGGTTTGGCCTTATATTATAAAATATGAAAGGCGTGCTTCGGTATTGACACGAGAGGGCGCTATCACTATTTACTTACCCTTGACAACAGTAACTGTTTGTATACCTTATACACACAGAATCGTTCTCTCAACTAGTTTTATTCTCCTCATTCTCATTCGTGCCGAGCCCCGGTAGCTCAGTCGGTAGCGACGCGGGCTGTCAATCCAGGGGTTGTGAATTCGAATCCCGGCTCGGCCAACTTTCTTTCCGAGGATTGACAAAATTCAATGTGACATGCGTCATTCGTCTTCCACCAATGGGCTAAGTCTATGTGGGAAAAAGCAGCCAGTTGCTTGGGAATATTGTTGTGTGGAGTACTGGTGTGCGAAAACCAGGAACCACATGAGTAGGTGAACTGGCCGCCGTGATAGGACTGAGAAATTGTTAAAAACGGCGTTAAACCCCAATCAATCAATTCTCCTCATTCTCATTCGTAACATGCGGACCCCGGATCATCTACCTGAATGTGCTATCTCGTTATAAACGTATAAGTTGTCACTACATCCGTATTTCGTAAAGTAGTCACGTGTCACTGTTTGCAAAGTCCTTGACTTGAAGGAATTTGATATAGAATCACACTTTTTTTCGGGAAATTGTTTCAAAATTGCGATGATAGTTTTCTAATTATTCGTCAAGTTTATAAGACAAACCAGTCCCTCGCATAGGCGGCCATGTCGACAGTATGGTATATTATTATGAGATCGTATCTGTGATGTACTTGCTCGCCAAATGGCATTAATGCCGAGCGCGAGGTTAAACAACGCCAACAAAACAAACTGTGATGTACAAGTAAGGGCAGACGCTTCGATAGCGGGAGGTTCAGGTTCGATCCCGGTCTGTCTATGCCAAAGACTGGAAGGAGTAACTTCCTTTCTTGGCGCTCACGGTTGCGGCGTTAGCATAACGACTGATTCGCTGGTTAAGGTTACCTACAGTGTTTGTAATTTACCCATGAAACGACAGCATATAACTGAAAATACTGCTGAAAGTGACTCAAAACACCATACCGAGGGCTTGGCGTGAAACGGTATATTAACTAATATTGGTATTTTTTTACCGAGGTTAATAACATTGCCATAACGTCTTTATAAGCGTTAAATCATTTTTCTTGGTAAACAATGGAAATTTAGGTGCCATTGCTCGTTCTGAGCAATGGCACCTAAATTTGCATTGTTTACAAAGGGGTCAAAATTGCCCCTAAACCAGGGTTGTCAAAAAAGGTTTTAAGATACAACCGTTACACGCCAAGCCCTCGATACAAACAAACAAAATATAAAATTGTACATAACAAAAGGTTACAGTACAAATACCATGCAATTATTGGGCTGTCGAGGCGATCCATTAACAAGCTTTAGTGGACTGAGAACCTTGACATTGTAACAGAGGTCTTTAGCAGATAATAATGTAAATATAGTTAATTGGTCATCCAACGCTTTAGATATCGCGTAAAATGCAGTATTTCACGAAAATGTCCTGTACCTATAGTCTGTAATTACATGTAACTCTGCTACGGCAATGATTAGGAGTTACGAACATATGTACCTTCAGCATATGATTTCTTATTTCTTATTTTTCCTTCGCAGACATATAAAACATTTAGAAACTGTATAGTTATTTTGACATTTCAACTTTTTCGAAATCATATTGGATATATTTAGGCTTATGAATGATGTTTAATAATGTGTTAGTTGAAAATAAAGGTTCTGTTCTATATACTGAATACGATATTTCATTTTCTTTCGATGCTATTATTTCCTGATAAATTGACGTTATTGTCACATTACATTTTCTTTAAAGCAGATTATTGTAACGTTGTTGATTTTTTTGTATTATTTTCAGACGGTATCCTTCCAGGCTATTTTGATCACTGACTTCCGTGTTACATATTACGTAACTATACACCAAGATGGCAGCTTCTCTATACCGCTGAGTCCAACTGTGAACATATATCCAGTGAGAGTCGGATTCTTCTGTTCCTTTGGCAGTCAGCCGAAATACGAATACGATTATTCGCTGTTGAATTACAACAACATTGCTAATATAGCGTTAATTGAAAATATGGCAGATGTGTTTCCGATATATAACAACTTTGATAGAAGTAACACTGCAGCTCTAGTATCCAGCTGGCAAACTTTTGGACAGATAACATATAACAATGACAGTTCGATACCTGACTATTCACGCAGAGGGATATTTCCATATGTACTCAGTAGTGTGACGTCACATCCGGTTAAAGAATGCAGAAGCTGGATCAGCGGCGCCACCGCTATAAGTAGTGTTAATAAAACAATGGAATGCCCTACAACAGCTTCTCAAGCATTCAGAAATAATAACTTCCGGAATGAAAGTGGAAATGAAATATTCACGCTAATACCTAACGGGGTGACTGGCGACGAGCGACTACAGTGTGTGTATAATTTAGATACAGCCACCATTCAGGCCGGAACGTTCATAGGGACAGGCGCGCATTCGACAGTGAATGGCCTTAACATATACAGGTAACCAACATTGACCAATTTACTGATTTTTTCTTAACCCTTTCCCACATACAACAATTCAACAGCAGACGACTTTGAAATAATGAAGTCCAAAATGTAGAAAATATCTCTAAATGATAGTATGAGTATTGAACTTATTATGGCAAATGGGGACATTGCTCATTATGAGCATTTTTTCCTTTTGCCCCAATGATTTTAAAAGTCGCCTGCTGCAGAGGCGTCAGAAAGCGTTTATATGTGGGAAAGGGTTAACCAACAATTGAAGTGCTACTTGATCCACATACATAATTGTTAACCATTTTGGATAGTAATACGCACCAGCTGTCTGGCTATCTAGAAACTCTGCATTAAGTCCTAAGTTGGAAAACACGCTTATAACTAAACCATGAATTGTCTAAAGAACCGGGAAGTTGAGTAAAAGAAATTGGATCCAATAATACGCCCATTGTCAACTGTGACGTCTTTTCTTGGTGGAACTACTCCTGTGAGTATTGTGTTCCGACCAGAGACAATTAAATGCATGTATTTAACCCTTTTCCACATACGACACATCTGCAGAAGACGACTTTGAAAACATAGTGACAAAAACCTGAAAAATCTCCATAAAAGATAGCTTAATTGTTAGATAAAGTTGAAAATCTTGTGGGCAAAGGAGAAATTGTTCATCGTGAGCAATTTCACCTTTGGCCGCAATGTTTTCAAAAGTCGTCTGCTGCTATTGCGTCAAAATGCGTCTGCATGTGGGAAAAGGTTAAATGTCTCTGTTCCGGCTAACATAATTTCATTGTTTTGAGCAAAGACGTCCACCAAATAAATCGAACGGATGATCCGTTAGTTGGCGATGAATCCGATGAATTCAGAAGGTTTGAATTTGCTGCTGAAGTCGACATTTGGTTAGAATCGTCCACTTCATAAAGGCTTCAAATAATTACACAAGGAAATACTGTGCTTTATAATGATTTTAACCATTCCCACATACAGACCCTTTATGACGCCTCTGCAGCAGACGACATTTGAAAACATTGTAATTTCATTTATAGAAAGTTTCTATGGGTTAATTTACTAATTGTTTTCAAAGTTTGCTGTATGTTGTAATTTATACTATGACCTCAATATATAAGCCCTATACATATATATATATATATATATATATATGTAGGCTAGGGATTTCGCTGGTGAATAATAACTGGGGCGCGAATTACGGAAGCCAGAATGAGACATCACAAATGTCCCGGTTGATCTTATACTTGCGAACGTTAAGTTTAAATTTCGATATATATTTTTAAAAAAATAAATATTTAAATGTGTATGTCTTTCAATCATTTTCATGTCATAGCTTGTATATCGGGCGTGGATTAACTGACCCAGATTATCTAGCCGAAAGAACGGCATACACTGATTGCTGTACGCTGGGGAACGATCTAACTACGGACAACCTTTGTGGCGAGCTTCTAGCAGTAAGACCAGAGTGTTCTACAGAACATTTTAAGCCTGGAGCAGCAGGTATGATATTTTTATCCGTGTCAGTCGAAAGTAATATCATGTGAACCTGTGCATACACACAATCTCGCCAGAGTATTCGCTGCCCGCCCTTCTTTAGAACGACCCCCGCTAGCTCAGTCGGTAGCGACGTGGGCTGTCAATCCAGGGGATGTGAGTTCGAATCCCGGCTCGGCCAACTTTCTTTCCGACGATTGACAAAAGTCAATGCGACATGCTTCATTCGTCTTCCACCAATGGGCTTATGTTTATGTGAAAAAGCAGCCAGTTGCTTGGGAAGATTGTTGTGTGGAGTGCTGGTGTGAGAAAACCAGGAAATGCATGAGTAGGTGAACTGGCCGCCGTGATATAACTGAGAAATTGTTGAAAACGGCGTTAAACCCCAATCAATCAATCAACTTTAGAACGACCAGATAACTAGAAATATAGCCCAACACATTTCCCATGTCTGAACACTTTCCAGTTCTGTCGTAATGTTTTGACGTAACGTAGAGTCCATAAGATGCGTGCTGTTATGACGTAAATATTCCATAAGATGCGTCCTGTTATGACGTAAATATTCCATAAGATGCGTCCTGTTATGACGTAAATAGTCCATAAGATGCGTCCTGTTATGACGTAAATAGTCCATTAGATGCGTCCTGTTATGACGTTGTAGTATAACAAATGCGAGCCCCGTAAAAAACGTAGAGACCATAAAATTCGTCATGTTATGACGTAACGTAGAGTCTATAAGATGCGTCCTGTTATGACGTAAATAGTCCATTAGATGCGTCCTGTTATGACGTAAATAGTCCATTAGATGCGTACTGTTATGACGTTGTAGCATAACAAATTCGAGCCCCGTAAAAAATACGAATACGGATGTCCGAAATATTGTTTTCACTACCGTTGTAAATATTGCGAGCTACATTACAAATACGTTATTGAATAGTTTAAATTGTGTAAGTTTATATGTAAGTTTATGTGTAGGTGTGAGTTTGTTTATTAAAGAATGTATGTTTTAGGAAATAAACGTAACTAGTCCGTAAGATGCGTCCTGTTATGACGTAAATAGTCCATGAAATGCGTCATGTTATGACGTAACGTAGAGTCCATAAAGTGCGCCCTGTTATGACGTAACATAACCTTCCTGTTAAGTTGTAACAGAAAGTCAATAAGGTCCACCTGTAATACCGTAATGGAACAGTGCATAAGACTCATTTCCCCCTGAAACGGGTGATCAGTCCTAAATAAAGTAATTCTTTGGTAGATGTAGAATGTAAATGTTATTGACGTGAATTTTGCAAACATTGTCGAAAACGAAGCATTTGCTCAAAACCATAACATTGTTTTCCTGAAGGGTGTGTCTACTGAGACTTGCAAGCAAATATATCTGTCCTATTGCATGCAATTTGATTTTTGTTTTTTATCACAGCTTTCAACGTAGCGGTTTCTTA
This sequence comes from Serripes groenlandicus, assembly GCA_031761405.1. NCBI lineage: Eukaryota > Metazoa > Mollusca > Bivalvia > Cardiida > Cardiidae > Serripes > Serripes groenlandicus. The sequence goes on along the minus strand of JASEVX010000007.1, from coordinate 64,599,171 downwards.
CTAACATTGTTCTTGTAAAAACGATATGTTGGATACAACAAATTACTTTTGACTTTGGGGAAAAGGACAATTACTACAGGGCATTCTGTTTCTTTTCTTAAGATGTTTTCTTTCCTTACAGTAGTTATGACTTCAATTGTTGGATGCTCTTGAGTAAACGTATATTAAATAGAGTACGTAGGCCTTGTTCCCAACGTTTTATCACGGCGCCGCTTTATAAACTAATCTTGAAAGAAACTCTTCAAAAAGAAGGGAGGGTAATCGTCTGCATTTTTTGCAGATTTCTGATTTTTGAGAAGGGCATAATAGAACAAAATATATTTGAATACAGTCAAAGCTAGTTTGGACTTCATATGTGTAACAGGCAAGAGTGCTTGAGGTTTCAATTGATATGTCGTGTGACCTTGACCTTGGCGTTAAACATTTATAAAGGCATTTGGTGGTATGTTCAACTACACAGAGTGATCGCCGACTGTTCGCTGTTTAAATTCTCTTTTTATATTTATAAGTTAAGAATTCGGTATTATGTAGGCTAGCAGTCCAGCTAAGAATCATGTAGTGGGTGATTAATTATTATCTAGAATCTTTAATTAATTTTGTTAAATTGATTAAAAATGATGAAAACAAATAAAAATGACAAAGTTGCTGGTCAAAATTCAATCCGTTGCCATGGTAACAGCTCTACCTTAACACAAGTTTATTTTGGCCTTGAAATCCTTCGGTTTACAGCTCTACCTTAACACAAGTTTATTTTGGCCTTGAAATCCTTCGGTTTGCATCATGTAAAATAGTGAAATTATCATGTCTATATTCATGCATATTAAATGGAGGTCATTGTAGATGCCATCCAATATCAATTGATACTTTTCAAGAACTTTAACATTGGTCATAATTACTTCTATCAAATACTATTTATTGCATTAATTGTAACGAAATAAAATGACTTTAATTTGTAGCTGGTGCCAATGGTGATCCCCACTTCAAAACCCTGGATAGTCTCGATTTTTCATTCAATGGCCTTGGAGAATACTGGCTAATTAAAAGCACTGCATTTGAATGCCAATCTCGGACGGGCAGAATAACAACCAATGGAGTGCTAAGTGACGCAACTGTATTTGTATCAGTGGCAGCAGAACAAAAATCTCCATCTCCTGCAAGTGATAAAGTAGAAATGAGACTTAACAGTAACAGTGATATTGGTAAGTATACATTGAACAGTTATATTGCCATAGTAACCCTTTTCCACATACAGACGCAGCAGACAGCTTTTAAAAAAATTGTTGCAAAAGGAGAAATTGCTCATGATGAGCAATTCCACCATTTGCTACAACATTTTCAACTTTATTTAGTTTAGCTATTACCCTTTCTTTTACAAGATTTTTTACATGTTTGCCAAGATGCTTAAAAAGTCATCTGCTGCATATTTGTTGTATGTGGGAAAGGGTTAAAATTTGAAGACAACTTTGAAAACATCTAGGCAAAAATATTGATAATCTCCATAAAGGAAAGTTTAAATATCTGAATATATTTGAAAACATTTCTCTTGTTGCCAAAATGTTTTTTTCAAAGGTTTCAGAAAGCGTCTGTACATGGGAAAGAGTTAATAGCCTATGAGTTCATCAAAATAAAAACAACTCAATCTTTTTAATTATGAACCTGATATGGTATTTATCCCTTTTCCTCATACAGACGCCTTTGCAGCATACAACTTTTTAAAACATTGTGGCAAAAAGGGAAATAGCTCATAATCAGCATTTTTCCTTTTATCACAATGTCTTCAACTCTATTCAATAATTTAACTTTCAACTTTACAGATTTTGCATGATTTTGCAAAGATGTTTTCAAAGTAGTCTGCTGCAGATTTGTTGTATGTGGGAAAGAGTTATAATGCTTTGTGGTTTGAAAAACAGGATGTATGTATATTTCTAGTAATTTGGATCAATTCACTGAATTCAGACAAACAAAATATTTTCAAGTGCATTGCAGGTCTTATACTAGATAAAACATCCTACCACAATTTGATATGTATATAGAAAAGCCGTCCACATTTATTATACTTTGTTAATCAATTAGTATATATTTAAATAAATATTTTAGTAAATATTTCTGTTTCGGGTGAAATGTAAATCCATGTGTTTATTTGAACAGATATTTTAGTAAATGGCGCTGTGGAAACAATAGATTTCACCAACTTTCCAAATGGTAAACCATACACTGAAGTAGTGATAGAGAAAACAACAGATCCAATCCTTGGTATAGTGTACAGAATGGTGTTCTCTGGGAACATAGCGATTAATGTTGCTGTAGCACCGGGACCAATTCTGGCTTTATCTACGGCTCTTACTTCAATCTGGAGCGGGACTTTAACAGGTATTTTGCCTTAACATGTTACATATAATTATTTGATTGTTAACCCTTTCCCATATGCATTAATTTTCCAGCAGATAACTGGGAAAACATCTGTGCAAAAATGTAGAGAGCCTCTCTAAATGAAGGTAAAACCATTGTAGAAAAGAGTTCAACTGTTGAAAACTTTTTTGGCAAAAAGGAAAATTTCTCATCATGAGCACTTTCTTCTCTTGTCATTTATTTCAAAAGTATTCTGATGCAGAGGCGTCAGAAAGCGTTTGTATGTAGGAAAGGGTTTCATAAATGAATTGACAACCAAATAAGATCCTTTGGGAAACTGAAAAGTCCAAAATGTTCCATTCAGAATAATGAAACAATGTCTGGATGTTTGTTGTGATATCTAGGAACAGTTCCAGGCCTGCGCTGCTGTTCGCCTATTGCAAATATTTTAAAAAATAAATAGTGTTTGGGAAATTGAGGGATGACAACCTTTCACAGTCTGGTGCTTAGGGGGTTAAATGTTTCACACCATTTTAAGCTGGTTTCTCGATGGTTTTTTGCAAATTTGTTATTCCTTAGCACATTAATAAACCCTTTTTAATTAACCCTAATACCTAATAAGCAAGTTCTCCTCCTTTGTCACTATGTTTTCAAAAAGCCGTCTGCTGCAGAGGCGTCAGAAAGCGTCTATATGAGGGAAAGGGTTAATTATTCTAACCATTTGCTACATGTTGACACTACTGCAGCAGACAACTTTTGAAAACATTGCGACAAAAGGAGAAATTGCTGTATTCCAAAATTGTAATTACATAGATCTATAAATATTTTTCATATTATTTCCAAGATGTTCTGCTGCAGACTTGTTTTAGGCGGGAATGGGTTAAATAAGGTTTACTTTTATGTCTTGAAAATGGATTTTTTTTTTTTTTTAAATCCATATGTATGTCCATATTTAAGCCTTCACATTAACCCTTTCCCTCATATAGACGCTTTCTGACGCCTCTGCAGCAGACGCTTTTTGAAAACATAGTGACAAAAGAAGAAATTGCTCAAAACGAGCAATTTCTCCTTTTGCCACAATGTTTTATACTTTTAGTCATAGGTTATCCATTCAATTATAGAGATTTTCTATTTTTGACAAAATATGTTCGAAGTCGTCTGCTGCAGAATTGTTTCATGAGGGAAAGGGTTAAATGAATGAATTACATATCTAAAGTAGATAGGAGAGAAAATATTAAAAATGAATGTAGTACCATCATGGCCCTCTTGTCTATTTATTTTATCAGATGATTTCAATTTAGTCAGAAAATTCTCTCCTTGGGTTACACTGTGCATATTAATGAAGCAATTTGTGCTATAAAGTGACAAACGAATTGCAGACAATGTAGACCCAGATTAGTCTGCACATTTGTGCAGGTTGATATTGATCATCATTGTTCACAAATTCTGTTCTAAGATATTTATAGCTTGAAAGGCAATTGTTAAATAAAGTTGGATTTTATAAATAACAATAAATTCATGGGATATGTTTTTATAAAATACTGTGTTACGTCTTTTCCCAGGACTGATGGGCAACTTCAACGGTGATAAAACAGACGAGTTCATTAAGCCCGATGGTACAAACCTTGGGGATTCCACAACGTTCACTGAGGAACAAATATTCAACAATTATGGGAATCACTGTAAGTTAGTTGTATGATGCAGATTTCTTCTATTGAGTAATTGAGTGGCATGTATAAGAATCATATGAAGTACAGGCACTTTACATGAATGTCAAAAGTAAGGCTCTGGCAAGAAGGAGCATTCTGTATTAACAAGATGGTTTTAACTGCCTGCACCATCGCATTGTTTGCAGGCTTGCATACGGAGCTCGTAAAGTGCCATTCAATATAATAGTTTGTAAATTATATTTCTTAAAATTGAAATGTTTATTTTTCTTTTATGAAATGATATATACAGTGTACAAGCAAATACCATAATTACTGTTGGATTAACCCTTTCCCTCATATATACGCTTTCTGACTTTTAGTCATAGGTTATCCATTTAATTATAGTGATTTTCTATTTTTTGACAAAATATGTTCAAAATCGTCTGCTGCAGAATTGTCGTATGAGGAAAAGGGCTAAGATATGACTAAAAGTGGAAAACATTGTGGCAAAAGGAGAAATTGCTCGTTTTGAGCAATTTCTTCTTTTGTCACTATTTTTTTATAAAGACGTCTGCTGCATAGGCGTCAGAAAGCGTCTACATGAGGGAGGGATACTGTCATCTGTATTACGGAAAGTGTTAAATACCAGTAGTTATTAATAAGTGACTATTCATGTTGTTTTAACCCTTTCCCACAGACGTATTTTGACACATCTGCTGCAGATTTGTTGTATGTGGGAAAGGGTTAATCACTCTTATATTTGTGAATGCTGTAATGCTACTATAAAATTTGTTTTATTTTTCAGGGCGTGTAGCAGAGGTGGACTCTTTATTCACATACTCGGGTGGGATAACCTACCAGTCCGTTAACGATGAATCATTTTCTCCCACATTCTTCAATTCAAATTTAACAGTCATGTTTCCGGATGCAACTAAACGGGCCACAGCTATAAATATCTGTTTACCAGGAGAAACAGTTGATCCAAATCCATCTCTAAGAAGTCAATGTTATTTTGATTATGCAGTTTTAGATAATGTGGAGTTAGCACAGAGTACTTCCGAAAATTTACAGAACATTGCAGACAGCCAGAGAACAATAGGTGAATATATACTGGTATACATGTAGATGCTTCAAATTATACTTAACCCTTTCCCACATATAGATGCTTTCTGTCGCCTCTGACTTTTGAAAACATTATGACAAAAAAGAAATTGCTCCAAACAATCAATTTCTCCTTTTGCCACAATGTTTCCAAGGTCGTCTGCTGCATATTTGTCGTATGTGGGAAAGTGTTCTTTGTAACTTAATGTATATTTTTTCTTCATCTTAACTCTAAATTTAACACCCTTGAAATATTTATTAACTCTCAACTTGGAATACTTTGCCTCTTTATTATATCAGAAAGATTTAAAAAAAAAAAAAAAGAAGAAGAATCCCTTTGTGCTGGAATATTATATGCTCACCTGATAAGTACCAGTAGCTGAATTTGGGAACATCTGAGGAGGATGACAACCAAAACGTTGTCCACTCTCTAACAAATATCATTCAATGTTCACCAAGCTTGGTTATAATCAAAATATCTATATATAATCACTTTGCCAAGTCGAGCAATTTCTCCTTTTGCCACAATGTTTTCTACTTTTAGTCATAGGTTATCCATTCAATTATAGAGATTTTCCATTATTTGACAAAATATGTTTAAAGTCGTCTGCTGCAGAATTGTCGTATGAGGGAAAGGGTTAAACTCTTTTTGAAGACAAGGACATTTATTTTGTAGGAAACTTTGCTCCAACACATAATGGGATAGTGACATTGGATCTTGTGGGTGGAAGTTCCTATTCATCGCTGCATACGATAGTAGCTAGTGATCCAAATGGGGATGCCATCACCTTTTCCAAAAAGACAGGCTCTGCATCGGGTGTTTCCGTACAACAGAATGGAGAAATATCGTTTATTTCTGTACCAACAGCGACACCATTCTCCATCCAGATATCTATTTCTGATGAACTTGTAGAGACTCTTTGGGAGCCGAAAATAAAATACTGTTTTTGCCAGGTAAGTGTTTTTATCACTCAGAGTAACATTTTTAATGGGTTTTTTAGCATCCTGCTATCAAACACCAAACCCCCCCCCCCCCCCCCCCCCCCCATATGGAATGAAAGATGTTTTTGCTCAGGATTTGTAATAAGTAAATGTACAGCATAATGAGCATATTTTATAAAGTATCATTAAAATGTCAAGACAGAATAGAAGATATATGCATAGAACTTATATCCCTACAGAATGGAGGTACTTGTAATTTTAGAACTGACCCAATAATGATTGAAAACTTTATAACTGTTCCCTGTGAATGTATTTATAACAAAGAAGTAAACAATTAAAATGTAATTACAGAATAGAAGATATATATGCAAAGGACTTGTAACTAGGAATTTAATTAACAAAATGTCATTACAGAATGGAGGTACTTGTAATTTTGGAACTGACCCAATAATTGAACAGTTTGTAACTATTCCCTGTGATTGTGCAGCAGGCTGGGAAGGAACCTCATGTGATGTAGACATTGATGGATGTTCAGACAGCCCATGTTTCCCAGGTAAGACAGAATTTAACATTCTTTTCATGTTGTTATCATATCAATCATTAAGGACTTTGATATTTGATTTGCGGTATAAAGATAATATATATAACTTAATGAATTGTATTGTATGTTATCCCTTTCCCTCATATAGACGCTTTCTGACGCCTCTGCAGCAGATGACTTTTTGAAAACATAGTGACAAAAGAAGAAATTGCTCAAAACGAGCAATTTTACCTTTTGCCACAATGTTTTCAACTTATAGTCATAGGTTATCCATTCAATTATAGAGATTTTCTATATTTTAACAAAATTTGTTCAAAGACGACTGCTGCAGAATTGTTGTATGAGGGAAAGGGTTAAAGCAGAGTGAAACATCATACAAACAAACATAAAATGTGTGCTTGCTATTTTTGTAGGTGTTATATGTTCTGATGTGCCAGTCTCTCAGATCACAACATTCCCAAGTGGATTTAAATGTGATGTATGTCCAACTGGACTTGACGGGAATGGACAAACCTGTACCGGTAATGTAACAGCTTAATACAGTTAGACGTTTTTTAATGGTTTATATTTTAGTACTGTTGAATTTAGGCTTGAAATATTGTGAATACTGTTGATTATATAAATCATAAATACTACCACATTAAATGCTGCGTACATCAAGTAATGCCCTCCTTGAAGAAGAGGGGTTATATTGCTTTGCACATGTTTGTCCGTTGGTCTATCAGTAGACCAAAGCTTGTCTAATCGAAAACTGGATAATGCTTTGACTTAGAGTACTCAAACCTGGCATTGAGGTTATGCATGACCAGTAGATGACCCCTATTGATTTTGAGGTCATCTTTTTGAAGGTCATGGGTATAGTGACCTTGAAAACAAATAAGGAGGCATAATGTTTGACACACATCTCTTGTTTAATACGTTATACTATGTTTGTTTTGTTATATACTACAACGACTTTTGTGAGAGGCTCAGATATAGAGCATCGACATTGTGATACAAAGGTCCTCGGATTTCTGTGCGAGCGGGATAAACATATGGATGCCAGTACTGATTGAATTTTGAGTAGGCAGACATTGAGAGCGATTAATATATGATGCTCAAAATGGAATGACTTCCCTCCTTCATACTCAGGCTTGTGGAGTGATGGATGATGTCAGTATAATTAATACTGGTGGTAACTGGTAAATTACCCAGGAAATGCTGATACAACTGAAATACTGTTGAAAATGGCTTTAAACACGATTCTTACAAATACATCAAGAATGGTTGATGAAAGACTGCTTCGTATCATTACAGAAATAAATGAATGTCTCTTAACACCGAGCCCATGCGGACAAACCTGTACGAATGAGGTGGACGGATTCACTTGTTCCTGTGGAAGTGGTTATTTACTCGGCAAAGATCTCTCATCTTGCATAGGTAAGCGCAAGGATTTCAAAATGTTTGAATTGTAATTATTACATGGCAAATAGTAATCAGGCGTATTTCATATTATAAAGTACATGTTTGACCTCAAAACCATATGGTATGTGTACTTAACCCTTTCCAACCTACAACAAATCTACAGCAGACGACTTTGAAAACATATTGAATCTTCATAAAAGATTTCACCTTTGGCCACAATGTTTTCAAAAGTCGTCTGCTGCTATTGTGTAAAAATGCATCTGCAGGTGGGAAAGGGTTTAAAGAAACCTCTGAGTAAGATGATTCTTTTGAGTACAACAAAATAGGGTTTGAGTGAGTCATAAGACAGATGTTGTGAAGCAATTGCCAGAATACTCCATCTTAACAAGGTTAATATCAAAGTTCATTGTACAAACAGAAGTCTAAGTAAGTTTGCAATTTAATTAAAAGCTCTTTAATCTGTGAATTGTACCTTTTTAATATGTATTCTTACACATATAGTCTTTATTTATCAATTTGTCCTTAAATGATATTATGATTTCAATGTTTAGTTTATATTCCTGTATCATTTAAAAACAGATTACGCTACATAAGAAGCCATTTACATATTCTTGAATCCTTATTTGACCCCCTGTGGTCATTCAAAAGAATCCTCTGACAGAGTTGATTCATCTAAGTTACCATAGTAAAGGGTTTTTATTAAGCAACTAGAGAATTTTGAAGTCATGAAGGCTTATTTACTTATTTTTTTTTGGACTCAGACTTGTTATATTTAAATTGTTCAAACTCATAATTAGTCGCCGGGCAGAAGCCAGCGACTTCTATTTTTAATAGGTTTTCGGAAATCACATGGGAGGGCGGCTTATTATTAGAAAGAAACAAATCTAGATGATTTGAACATATTACTATTGTGGTTGTTTACGAACACTAATAAATGACACATCTAAAATGAAATAAATATTCCGATTTTTTAATGTTTGCAGTTTTTTTTATTTCACTCGCATTTAAGTTTTTTGTCTTATTTACGAAGACAAAAGTGGTCCCTTCAAGACGTGAACCAACACCCCCTAATGCAGACTCTTATGTGTCATCATTGAGGTCAATTTCGGATTCTCCTTTTAATAGCAATTTTAACTTACTAAATGTTGTTTTCATGTTCAAATAGATGTCTTGATTTGTGTAGAATTCATTTAATAATGTTAATCCATGAATATCTAAAGTAGGAACTGTTTCTAAGCTAAATATAGACCCTATTCTGTTGTGTAGTTTCGTGACCTTTAACATAGATTTTCGCGCATGCGCATTTCGATTTGAAAAAGCGAGTGATATTATTTTATTTTAGACAAGTACAAGACGAATGTTTGACGCAAAGCGTCAAAGAGAAGCCGCAATATTTCGTTGTACATGTAGAAATAAGAAAAAAAGAACATTTTTAAATCCACAAACAATAGAACAATTTAAACTGTAGAATGCTGATATATTTCTCCTTTTGAAGACTTTTGTTTTCTTCAAATTACCTCCCTTTAAAGCAATACCAGGATATTTACCTTGTGATTCGAATAAGATTGACAAACATTGAAATTATATGAATGAATACTATTATTTAAATAAGTAACAACAGCAAAATTAAATTTAAGCCAAGATAAATGTGTACACATTTCGTTAATTTTTTATAGATACCCTAATGTATAGGTATGAATATAAAATTTATAAGCAAATGTTTTCATTTCAACGTTCCTAATGTTTGAATAGACTAAGGAAAGTCAAGAATACATAAATAAATCAATACAGTCTTTTCCGGCGACATTGATGCCTTGCATCAACTTTCTCTTGTTTATTATAGATATAGATGAATGTGCACGAAATGTGGATGATTGTGATACCTTTGCCACATGTACCAATACTCCTGGTAGTTTTACTTGTAGTTGTAACAGTGGATACGCAGGATCTGGAACTACAGGACAATGTCAAGGTAATTTATATATGTTTAAGTCACGTTTTTCATCCTTGTCAATGTTATTGATACATGTATACGTTTAAATCATGTAAATGTAATTGATCAATGTTTAACCCTTTCCCTCATACGACAATTCTGCAGCAGACAACTTTGAACGTATTTTGTCAAAACATAGAAAATCTCCATAACTGAATGGATAACCTATGACAAAAAGTGGAAAACATTGTGGCAAAAGGAGAAATTGCACGTTTTGTGCAATTTCTTCTTTTGTCACTATGTTTTCAAAAAGCTGTCTGCTGCAGAGGCGTCAGAAAGCGTCTATATGAGGGAAAGGGTTAAACAATATCAACGTAATTTATCTATGTATAATCAATGTCATTGTTATTTCTCTATGTTTAAACCATGTCAATGTAATTTATCTATGTTTAATCAATGTCATTGTTATGTCTCTATGTTTGAATCATGCCAATGTAATTTATCTTTGTTTCAATCTTGTCAATGTAATTGATCTATGTTTAATCAATATCATTGTTATTTCTCTATTGGTACTGCCAATGAAATTTATCTAATGAATTACTTTCACCTTCCAAATAACTTAAGATGATAAACAATTAATGTGTTTGGCTGTTAGACAAACTGATAAATGCCTGAGTAGGGTTCCCTGCCATACAAGCCAATTTATTTATTACCAATTTGGTTCCAACCTGAAAATGCATTTTGAGGCATTTACAGCAAACGACTTTTGAAATCATGGTGGCATAAAGGAGAAACTGCTCATAATGAGCAATTTTACCTTTTGCTAGCATGTTTTAAACTGTATTCAATAATTATACTTTCATTTATGGAGTTGTCTCATATTTTTGCCAAGGTATTTTCAACAGCTGCAGATTTGTTGTATATGTGAAGAGATTAAAATGCTGCTGATATGTGGAACAGTAGATTGTAAATCTCAGTAATGTTGCAAAGGATCGAGTGCCTTTTTATTATTTTCAATGTGAGTTAAAACAAAAGCAATACATGCTAAAAAGTTATGCTTAATTGCTAAAGCAGAATTTGACAAAAAGGTGAACCAATTAAGGTATTTCACTGTTGTTGAAACCAACTACATTTACAAGGTATATTGAAATGAAGTCATAGATTTACAATTTTAGCTGTTTTTGTTTTTCAGATATAGATGAATGCACGGCCAACACTAGCTCCTGTCCAGCTAGCAGTGTTTGTCAGAATACAGCTGGTTCATATACATGCACATGTATCACTGGATATGAGCTGGACTCATCATCCAACACATGCATTGGTAAGAAATAATGAACTAAGTATTTGACTAAATGTTTGCAAACTCGGCTTCAGCAGATGTCTTTTATGTGGGAAACATCAGGTTTTTTATGAAGTGATACTCTGCTTTGCACCTGTCTTCACTTTATTAAGGAATAGGGCATAGTTCCAGATAACTAAGGGTATACAGCTCTTTCCCCCACAATATCTTTCCTCTTCTCCAACCAAACCCTATGATGTGGATGCTCAAAAGAATCATCTTATTGAGACAAATCTTAAGAGTACCCTCAATATAGGGTAAGAGGGTCAAATAAGGAATTTAAAACATGAACAAGGCCGCATATCTAGAGCTCCGATAGGGAAATAGATGCTTTACCTAATTTGTGTGTAAGGTTTTTTTATGGATTTAATACTCTAGCCTGTGTTGTCTACAAGCAATAGGAATCATTCAGCTAGTCATATTAGGATGCTGTAATTCAAGTTCATAGTTCTAATATTCTTTGTTAACCCTTTCCCTCATACGACAATTCTGCAGCAGACGACTTTGAACGTATTTTGTCAAAACATAGAAAATCTCCATAATTGAATGGATAACCTATGACTAAAAGTTGAAAACATTGTGGCAAAAGGAAAAATTGCCACAATGTTTTCAAATAGCTGTCTGCTGCAGAGGCGTCAGAAAGCATCTATATGAGGGAAAGGGTTAAATATATATGTGTGAAGTTAGACTAAATAACTTTTAATATCTTCATTGACCTTTGTTGTTTCAGATATTGATGATTGTGCATTACAAAGTTCATGTCAACAGTTATGCGTGGATGGTGTCAATACATTTACGTGCGCCTGTGAATCTGGATTCACTGCACACTCATCAGATAACACTCAGTGTGTGGGTAAGTTTTTGTTGTTGTTTTTTTCAACTGTTAACCCTTTGCCTCATACAACAATTCTGCAGCAGACGACTTTGAACATATTTTGTCAAAAAATAGAAAATCTCTATAATTGAATGGATAACCTATGACTAAAGATTGAAAACATTTTGGCAAAAGGAGAAATTGCTTGTTTTGAGCAATTTCTTCTTTTGTCACTATGTTTTCAAAAAGCCTTCTGTTGCAGAGGTGTCAGAAAGTGTATATGAGAGAAAGGGTCAAATGTCAAGAACTGCATCAAAGATAAAAGTGCTCTCTGTGTTTTGTCATCGTAAATAGATACAATCGGGTAATCTTATCAGGAATATGCTGCGATATGATTTTTGTCAGCGGTACATCTTGGTCTATACAACAATCAGACAGAGAGTTAAGACTTGGGAGAGAAATCTCAATATGCACAGACAAGGTGAAATTTAGAAATTGTTGTCAGGAGAATGATGTGTCCATAAATGTAACCCCGCTGCTTTCATTTACAGGAAAGAAACTGTTCAACCCTTTTCCCACATGTATATTACAATTCTGCAGCAGACAACTTTGAAAATATATTGGCAAAAATGTGATATATCTCCAATGTTTAATCATTAAATAGAGTTGAAAACATTGTGGCAAAAGGGGAAATTGCTCATCATGAGCAATTTCTCCTTTTACCACAATGTTTTCAAAAGTCGCCTGCTGCAAATGCGTCTGCAAGTGGGAAAGGGTTGTTATGTTGTGCACTTTGGTTTGATTTTTTATTATATTCAGAAAGATTTATACAATTCCAAAAAATTAAATCTCACAATGGTATTATTTTATATTTATCAGCATCTGTTGTCTGCAGTAGTGAACAGCGTGCTGCATGCAGTGGTGGAAATACTACAACTTCTATTTGTGCCTTGGACTCTGGAGGAAATGTCCTGTGTTTATGTATAAATGGATATGGCAAAGGAACCTCGGGACTGTGCATAGGTAAATACCCATAGAACTAGTGTTACATATTTGTGTCTTCAATAAAGAAACGATATACCAACCATAACTTACTGATACCTGCTTAATGTGGCAGTCGATTAGGCAAAACTTTAATAGATTAACCCTTTCCCTCATACGACAATTCTGCAGCAGACGACTTTGAACATATTTCTATAAATCTCTATAATTGAATGGATAACCTATGACAAAAGTGGAAAACATTGTGGCAAAAGGAGAAATTGCTCGTTTTAAGCAATTTCTTCTTTTGTCACTATGTTTTCAAAAAGCCGTCTGCTGCAGAGGCGTCAGAAAGCGTCTATATGAGGGAAAGGGTTAATAGAATTTATTAAAACTTTATTATTTTGAATTGATTGTGATCAAGTTCTTCCAAAAGCGAGGGAAAATTCAAAAAGATGAGCTGTTTCCCACATACAACATATCTGCAGCAGACATCTTTAAAACAAATAAGGAAAAACTATTAAAAATACCTAGATATGAAAGTATAATTAATGAATAGGGTTGAAAACATTTTAGCAAAAGGAAAAATTGCTCATTATGATTTATCTGTTTCAAAGTAATCAGTGATCTTTATATATCAGGGAAAGGGTTGAGAACTCTTAAGGATTTTTAATTTCAGATATTGATGAATGTCAAACTGGAGTGGATGTGTGCAGAGAGGCGGCTTGCAGCAACACTGATGGTGGATATACATGTACCTGTAATCAGGGGTACCAGTCTCAAAGTGGATCGGATAGAATTTGTGAAGGTAAAGTGTTGAGAGTCTTAATTTGGTTTCACACCATACCTTGCTATAATTGCATATGACAGATGCTCTTTCAAGCAAATTAATATAATTCATACCACTTTGCTTTATTCCTATTAATTGAATTAATTGAATATTATAAACTGATGAAAAAGAACATATATTTCTCCTGTTTTCTTAATATTTTTCATAATAAATCTTCTATAATGTTATAAGGGAATAAGAGATTTGTAAAATGCCTATACATGTTCACTTGAAGTTTTAATGGATTGCTCTGATAATGCCAAACCTTATACCCCATGAATGATTATAAAAAAACCTCATCATCATTTCAATGAGTTTCTTTCTTTATTTTAGACATAGATGAATGCCAGTCTACACACCAATGTGTTGGCCCAACAGCCACATGTGTTAATAGTCCTGGTGGTTATGTGTGTAATTGTCCTGTCGGATATACAAAGTCAAGTAATGGATTTGGGTGTGATAGTAAGTAAATCCTTTCTCCTTTTATAATTAAATTTCTACTAGGTCTTTCACATTACATTTAAATACATTTTCCCAGAATTATACTTACCCTGTGCTTCTACTTCGTGCATCTTCCCTGTGCATTTCTTTTGAAATGTCAAGTAATCTGCTGCATATGTGTCAGAAGTAACTTTTTTTATCAGGTTGCATCAGAAAAGTTACGGCTACTTTGTTCCTGCTAGAGTTTTTATTCATTTAAATCAAAATGTAATGCAATGTATACAAATGTTAGGTTGTATATATTTTCTGTGCTTGAAAATAAACTGACCACCATGCGGCATCAAAAAAGGGGGTATAATGAGAAAACATTGTCTTAAAGGGCACATTCTCAGGTGAGTGAGTGACCAAGCACCTCATGACCCTTTCGTTTAAATAAATTGCTTCTTTAAGTGAATAGAGAAGAGTTTGCTATATTCATTCTTTTTTGTCATCCTAGATGTTGATGAATGTACGGACCCAGCTACAAACCTGTGTGACAGTCAAGATGCTACGTGTACTGACACAGTCGGAAGTTTTACTTGTGCATGTGATTCTGGATTTACTGGGGACGGATTTTTGTGTTCTGGTAAGTTTTCAAATTGTTCACATATCTCCTTTACCACTGGCCCAATTCAGAAATCAATTAATTAAGATAAATGTTCCATTAATTGTAGTTCTCTACTAAAAATTAGTCGAATTGTTCTACTCCGCTGCATAAGACGGCAACATTTTAACTTCCGTTTGAAATACTGGTGTATCAGGTGAGAGATATAGGATCATTATGGTCCTCTATTTTATAGAAATGTGCCAGGCAAAACAAGATGCTTCATGTACAGACACAGAAAGAAGTCTACTTCTACTTGTGAATATTGTTTAACTGTTGATGGATTCTTATATAATTATATTGTAAGATGTTAAAATGTTTTGAAGATGAGCTTAACCAAAATAACCACAAACTTGTAGGAAAAACAAGATGTGATGACATGACTTTCAAATATTTTTTAAGAGAAAACCGCTTTAATAGTTTTCGAAAAAAAAAATTGTTTTTCAATGGAGATATATATATATATATAGTGATAAATCTTTCATTCCAAGTGTCTGATTTTGATGACATTTTTTTTCAAAAGATGGTAAAGAATATTTATGAAAGTGGCTTTGGATATTAACCAAGAATTGAAATGCATTGAATAAATTGTCTTTTACAATGTCAAATTTAGCCTTGCATAGCTATCTGCATTGTACAAACCACCAAAGCAATTTGGTTTTTTAGCTATCTACATGTATATGGAGACATTTTTTTATTCAGATTTAAATGAGTGCTCGCAACCTGATAGAGGGGGATGTTCACAGGGCTGTAAGAATGGTATTGGTACACATAGCTGTTTCTGTGGTGATCCCTTTCAACTCAATGTTGATGAAATGACATGTGATGGTAAATATATTTCAACTGTTTGAAGCGAAAGTTAGACATTTAAAGTACGCAACTATTTAATTAAAAATATATCAGTTGTGATGTGCTGAAATACATCTTATCAGGGACGTAGATAAGAACTTATCTACGTCCCTGATCTTATTGTCAGTGTTCTGCCAAGTGCTTTTTCAAAGTGGTAATATATGTCCCATTGTGGATAAAATATAAGGGACAATTAAAAATAATATGGATGTTTTCATTATAAAAGCATAGTGACCAATGTATTCAACTCAAAATCATATTTATATTGGTCCTGATATGTTATTGTATCCTATAGATGATTTAACCCTTTCCCTCATATAGACGCTTTCTCACGCCTCTGTAGCAGACGGCTTTTTGAAAACATAGTGACAAAAGAAGAAATTGCTCAAAACGAGCAATTTCTCCATCTGCCTAAATGTTTTCCACTTTTAGTCATAGGTTATCCATTCAATTATAGAGATTTTCTTTTTTTTGACAAAATTTGTTCAAAGTCGTCTGCTTCAGAATTGTTGTATGAGGGAAAGGGTTTAATCTAGAAGAGTCTAATGATTTTATGATTATCCACAGATATTGATGAGTGTGCATCAAGTGACACCAACCTGTGCGCTAACAACAGTTTTTGTACCAATTCAGTCGGTGGATACAGTTGTTCATGTCCCGTTGGATTTATCTTGAAGTCTGACGGCTATACATGTAGATGTAAGTTATATTTTGTATTTATACAGTTTAAGTTTTGACAATAATTCATCTTGTGTGAGGAAACAGTGGTTTGATTTTAAATTCTGATGGCTATATAATTATGTAGGTAAAAGTTATATGTCGTATAGAGTATAATTTTGTGATAAGAATCAATATAGTGTGAGGAAAAAGTAGTGTATGTCAAAATGGAATTGCTTTGAAATATCTTGCTATACTTAAGATGCAAGGTATATTTTGAAGAGAATTCTTATAGTATGAGGCCAACACTACAGTTCCAGTTTTCCAGATTTTACAGTCCTCGTTTGATTTCAAAATAAAGTTTTGTATGATGTTCTATGTTGCATTCAACTGTATATCAGTCATATCACAGCATCGTAAATTACCAGAACCGCTGGTAAGCTTATTCAGCTTGTCCAGTATTCTTTCCAACATTTGACAAAACTCAAGAGTCGTATGTGGAAAAGCAGCCAGTTGCTTTGAAAGACTGATATGTTGAGTACTGATGTTAGAAAGCCAGGAAAAGGCACTGAAACCTATTCAATCACTGAAAGCATATGCTAAATTAAATGGTGTTTAAAGTGACATTAAGAATTAATCTAGCAAATGTTGTAATTGGGAAAGTTCAGCAACATCAAAAACAGTCTTCTAAAATTATGTTTATCTCCCAAATCTACATCCAAAATATATAATTTTAAAAATTGTGACTTTTTTTAGCATTGGCTGTTTGTGAAGCTAATAACGGTTGTGAGTATGCCTGTAATGTTGTTGATGGTCAAGATACGTGTATTTGTGAAAAAGGATATGAACTCAACACAGATGGTCTAACATGCAAAGGTAAGTCTCGGAGATTACTAATTGAATTTACCAGAAAAATATGAGTTTTGATGCCTATACAAATAACCTAATATAAACATATGAGAAATTGAATTTCTGAGTTATTAACCCTTTCCCTCATATAGAAGCTTTTTGACGCCTCTGTAGCAGACGGCTTTTTGAAAACATAGTGACAAAAGAAGAAATTGCACAAAACATGCAATTTCTCCTTTTGCCACAATGTTTTCCACTTTTTGTCATAGGTTATCCATTCAATTATGGAGATTTTCTATTTTTTGACAAAATACGTTCAAAGTCGTCTGCTGCAGAATTGCAGTAGGAGGGAAAGGGTTAATATTGATGGCACTAATGGTCAAATTGCATACTTGTATGGCTAGATCAGGAGTCTCTAGGAGCTGCCAGGATGTTTTTATGGCTAGATGGCGAGTAGGGAATATCCTGATCAGTTTGAATAGAGGTACAAGGGGATCTGGATCTCGAGTGCTTGTAAAGTCTGCAAGGTCAATTTTATGCTCGATTTGGCTTATATCATAACTGTTCCTATTTTTTTTATCAATTAAACGTTTCCCACAAATAGACGCATTCTGATGCCTCTGCGGCAGAAAAAATGATAAACATTTTGACGAAAGAAGAAATTGCTCAAAACAAACAGTTTCCCCTTTTGCCACAATGTTTTCAACATTTATTTTTCATACATTTATAGAGATATTCAATATTTTCAACTAGAAATTATTAAAGTTGTCTGCTGCAGATTTCTTGTATACATATGAGTGGAATGTAACATGTTTGAATTTGTTGCAGATATAAATGAGTGCACTACAGCAGGTTCAACCCTATGTTTATCAGCAAACAATGTTCTTTGTACCAATCTGAATGGAAGCTATAGTTGTGTATGTTCAGACACTTCACAGTACAAACAGGTTGAAAAGGACAAGTGTATAGGTAGGTCAAAGTCTTAGTGATATTTAACTGTTGCCTACATTATTTCTGTCTCTCTCTCCTTGCTACGAGATGTCTAGGATAAATTCTCCATTGTCTCTCTGTCCAACTGTCTATAACTCACTTTTGGGATAATGTCCAGGAAAAAACCCTCAGGGGAAGTGTATCATTTTCCCTAATGTAGACAATTTTTTATTTTAAAAAATACTGGAGAATTTAATTATTTTTAGCTCCACTGGCTGAAAGCCAGTCTTGCTAATGTCATTGTCCATTGTGCATCTGTGCATTTACTTTTTGCTTCAATCAACATCTACTCTGTACTCTTTGGGTCAATTGTAATGAAACTTCATGGACAGCATCCTCTAAATGGACTTTCCTAATTTCCATCATTATTTTTGGATCCAAACACATTTCTAGTTTCAATGGCAACTGAAGAAAACAACTTAAAACATTGCTTGGAAGACAACATTTTTTCATCACATCTGGTCAAACAGGGTAACATTAGGACAAAAACTAGGTCAATAGGTCAGAAAACCCTTCTGAACTCTTTAGGACACGTCATTATTCAATCTTCATGAAAGTTAAAACATTAAAACATTCATTACCATCAAATCTTGGTTAAGCTTAAAACTGGGTCTGTGCGGTCAAACACTTGATCGCTTGGTTAAATTGTGGAAAATCATTGAAGCATTATTGAGGCACCCCACATAATCCAGATATTTTAAAATATAAAGATAATTTTTAAATAACTGTTATACCATGGTGGTCCAAGTTTTCTTTAACAATTTTCCTCTTGGCAGCTGATCTCAGTTCAACGAATTAACTTTCTATGTGTTTCACTTATTTCATAGATGTAGACGAATGTTTGAGCAGCCCCTGTCAGACTAATGCCGAGTGTACAAATACTGTCCCAGGATCTACCTGTACATGTCTGTCTGGTTATACAGACCTCAATGGGGATTGTACAGGTATTAGTTTAAACTTATTTAATTTACATCAAATGCGAAACAAGCAACATTAATCACGCTAGCTGAACAGGTATTATCTTGTCTATTTCAGTTAACCTCAGTCAGTGAAGGAAAGCCCTGTTTTTCTGTTTTTTTTGTCTAGTTAATCAGTTCAAACATTTAAAAAATCTTTTAGTAGTGACTTTGAGAATATATATACAATAATAGGGAAAATCTCTTGAAAATTATTGAATAAAATAGAAAACATTGTGATAAAAATAGAAAGTGCTCAAAGTGAGCTTCTGAGTGTGGAAAAGTGTTAAGAAGTTAAAGTTAAGTTAGATTAAACCTATTTATGTTACACCAATTTAAAAACAAGCTATTAGCTTATATTAATCATTTTCTATGGATGCATCTTGGAGACTCAACCAGTACCCGTTTCATTTGTTTTGAAAAATCCCAAAGGCAGAACTCGCTCAGCGCGAGATTCGAAAACAGGACTTTGGAATGAGTGGCCACTTAGTTTGAGTTAGATCTGGTTTTACTCCAAAGTACAAATTCCACATTTCCATGTTTAATATTTTGTTCTTTTTTAGATATAAACGAATGTGGATCAGGGGCAGATAACTGCAACACTACTCTGGCTACATGTACAAATACGGATGGTGCCTATACATGTGCTTGCAATGCTGGATACAGTGGCAATGGGATAGCATGTGCAGGTAAGAGTCAAGTAGTACATCTGAAATCTAATACCTTAACCCCTTTCTCTCATACGAAAAGTGGAAAACATTGTGGCAAAAGGAGAAATTGCACGTTTTGTGCAATTTCTTCTTTTGTCACTATGTTTTCAAAAAGCCGTCTGCTGCAGAGGCGTCCGAAAGCGTTTATGTGAGGGAAAGGGTTAACCCCTTTTAACATGCAATAAGACTCCAGTAGCCGTTTTTGAAGATATAAAGGTAAAATTAATGAAATATCTTTTAGTTAGATTTATAATTATTGAATGCAGCATTAATTTGAAGACTAGAAAATCTTGTAAATAGAACAATTGCTTATGAATAGCAACTTTTCTTGTTCCAACAATGTTTTCAAAAGTTGTCTGCTGTACAGACTCGAAAGACTCTAAGAAGCATCTGTATTAACCCTTTCCCTCATACGACAATTCTGCAGCAGACGACTTTGAACATATTTTGTCAAAATCTCTATAAATGAATGGATAACCTATGACTAAAAGTGGAAAACATTGTGTCAAAAGGAGAATTTGCTCGTTTTGAGCAATTTATTCTTTTGTCACTATGTTTTCAAAAAGCCGTCTGCTGTAGAGGCGTCAGAAAGCGTATATATGAGGGAAAGGGTTAAGAGCAAGTATTACACTTTACAAGGCAATTACATTTGTAAATAATAATTTTGATAACTTGCTCATTTTACCCACAGATATAAACGAGTGTTTACAAGGCACAAGTGGATGTGACACAGTAGGGACATGTACAAATTCAGAGGGAAGCTATGCATGTTCTTGTCCTAGTGGCTACAATCTAGCTTCAGATGGACATATTTGTAACGGTAAGTTAGTCAAAAAAAAAATGTTTAATGTTTAAAACATTTCAACTCATCTGCTTTGAAATCCCTTTGACAAAAGGAGAAATCGCTCATAATGAGCAAATTCCTTCTTTTGCCAAAAGCCAAAAAGTTTTCTAATCTATTCAATAATACCTTGCTTCATTTGTATTTGTATTATGACAATTTGAATAAAACTTAATAGGAATGTTTCCTTAACTGAAATCTCGCTTCAGTTAGCATCTCATTAATTATTTCAACCTCTAATGAGTATTTACTATTTAGGACTAAACCATTCAGGAATTGTTCTATTAGGACGAAACCAGTCAGGAATTGTACTATTAGGATGAAACCAGTCAGGAATTGTAATATTAGGACGAAACCAGTCAGGAATTGTACTATCAGGACGAAACCAGTCATGAATTGTAATATTAGGACGAAACCAATCACGAATTGTACTATTAGGACGAAACCAGTCAGGAATGGTAATATTAGGACAAAACCAATCAAGAATTGTACTATTAGGATGAAACCAGTCAGGAATTGTACTATTAGGACGAAACCAGTCAGGAATTGTACTATTAGGACAAAACCGGTCAGGAATTGTACTATTAGGACAAAACTGGTCAGGAATTGTAATATTAGGACAAAACCAGTCAGGGAATTTGTCTGACATAATGGCTAATATGAAGTTAAACACCAGCAGCCAGCCACAAACCTTTCCACAACTAATTATAATCTTTTATTTTATTTATCTAATTTGACAGACATAGATGAATGTACTTTGGGTACAGATGATTGTTCAGACATATGTGAGAACATTGATGGAGGATTTAGGTGTAGTTGTCAACAAGGCACCTCGCTCGCTGCAGACCAGAAAAACTGTCAAGGTATGAATTTTGGTTTTCAATGGCAATTGCTTATATATATAGTATCAATGTGATCACAGTAAAGATATACATTATTCTACCTGGTTACTTGTCAAATGGTCTAGTACTAGTTTAATACTAATCATGGGACATTGACACAGTACCATCCAAATATAATGGTATAATCTTCCTCCTTCACCGGCAGCTTGATTTCCAGCCGATTCCATTAAGAATTTTCATGACATATTATTTAAGAGTAATCTGCTTTAAAATCATCAGAGAGATAACTTTTGATATTTGGAAAATTGGTAATATTATTTGCTACAAAATTGAAAACTTTGTTGAAAAGGGAGATATTGCATATTATGATAATTTTTCCTACAATGTTTTCAAGCATCATCTTTTGCATAAGGTTTTGGAAGTTGTCTGGATCTGATAAGGGGTTATAAAAGGTAAAAATGTTATATACAAAATTATTAACAAACAAACGACCAAGGCAAATACTCTGGATAATGAGTTATGTAACGTTTGTGTATATTTTATTCTACAGTGAATACTGAATGTGAACCCAGTTACAAGGCACAGTGTAACCAGACTTGTGCTAAACTGTCCGGAGCTGACACCTGTCTTTGTAGTCAAGGATATGAACTTGCTTCTGATGAATTTGCTTGTGACGGTAAGAAACAAATTTTATTTAGAACTGTTAACTTAAGTAAACTCTGATGCAAAATTGTTATTGACTCAGCTGAGCACACAATGGGGGAAGAGCTATTACAATCACTAACTGTCTGGATCCAGCATCATCTGTGCGTCCGTTCTCGTTTGCCTGCAAACAAGTTTTAATATTGTTTCTTCATCAGATTGAAACCACATTAAATGTGAGACACACAAGGATCACTTCTCTGCATCTCTGTCTATATGCCTGTTTATCAGCCACCCTTTGACTAACTGACATATTGGAGGTCAACACATGTGCTCCTTTGAACACTCTTGTTGTAAATTGCGATGGGATTTATCATTAACCCTTTCCCTCATACGACAATTCTGCAGCAGACGACTTTGAACAAATTTTGTCAAATAATAGAAAATCTCTATAATTGAATGAATAACCTATGACTAAAAGTGTTAAACATTGTGGCAAAAGGAGAAATTGCTTGTTTTGAGCAATTTCTTCTTTTGTCACTATGTTTTGAAAAAGCTGTCTGCTGTAGAGGTGTCAGACCTCTGTTTTTACTTTCATGACAGGCAATTGTCAATTATATGCATAACATAATGTTAATTTTATGCATAACATATTTTTAATTTTGTAAACAATTACTCTTCTAGTTTTCTCCCAGAAGTTACATTCATGTTTATATTACATGATGTTGGTCAATGAGGGTTCAGGTTATAACAACCATTATGCAGATGCTTTAGGGATGCTTGTAGAAGTAGAAAGCAACCAAGAAGACACTGGTCATACTATGCAGAGGTGAACTCTGATTAGGGTCATCTCTGTTTAGATATGTCCACAAGGTTGTTTTCTTATGACATGGTTCACATAGCCTTTTTGCTAGATGACATGGCTTATTAGTTCAAAGTCTATTGTCATATTTTTCAGATATCAATGAATGTTCGACATCTCCACCCTGTGACTCAACACAAGGGGTTTGTACCAACAATGTAGGGGGATACACATGTAGCTGTTCAGATGAATACATACTCGGTGAAAATAATGCTTGCAATGGTAATAAATGTTTTTTCTTTATATATGTATAGCTATCTCTTTCCGACATGCAACAAATCCGCAACAGAAGACTTTAACAGCATCTAGGCTACAATATGGGTAATCTATATTAAAATGAAAGTGCCAAATTTTTAACATGAAGTCTTTTTTCTAAATTGTTCAAAATATCATCAGCTGCAGTAAAGGATCAAAAGTAGCCTATATCAGGTAAAGTGTTTAACATAAATGTACAGTCAAACGGTTGCTAAAGACGACCTTGGAATAGCAATTCCCTGTTTGTAGTTTCAAGCACTTATTTTCTGTTTAAATGACCCTGTAATTAAAGACCACCTGTTAACAAAGACCAGAGTGTTCACTTTCCATGAGTGGTCTTTAAACACAGGTTTGATTGTACATGTTACTAAACATGGTGATACAATTACATATAGAGGTGTATTGATTTTTTCAGACAGGAATGGTGGATACACAGACTGGAACACATGGTCCTCCTGCACAGTCACATGTGGTGTAGGTTTATCAACAAGGATAAGAACATGCACGAACCCAACAACAGAGGGTAACGGGGCTCCGTGCAGTGGTCCCGCTAGTGTGACTGAGTCTTGTACACAGACTCCTTGTCCTGGTAGGTTTCACTTTAATTCACTTAATTAACTTAACCCTTTCCCACTTGTAGATGCATTTTGATGCTACGTGCGCAGCAGACCACTTTTGAAAACATTGTGGCAGAAGAATAAATTGCTCAAAACAAATAATTTCTCCTTTTTTCACAATTTGTTTAACTCTATGCAATGGTTTTACCTCAATTTATAGAGATCTGACAAATTTTTGCTGAGATGTTTTCAAAGTCATCTTATGCAGATTAGCTGTATGTGGTAAAGGATTAAACTATCATTCACCCTGAAAAGATAAAGTCGCAGTGTTGTCTATGTATGCTGGTTTTTCCTGGTTCAGCTACCTTTCAATCTAATACTTTAACCCTTTCCCACATACAATAAATCTGCAGCATACGACTTTAAAAATGTATTGACAAAAAAAAGGAAACTTTCTATAAATGAAAGAATAATTATTTAATAAAGTTGAAAACATTGTGTCAAAAGGAGAAATTGCTCATCATGAGCAATTTCTCCTTTTGTCATTATGTTTTCAAAAGTAGTCTCCTGCAGAGTCTGTATGTGGGAAAGGGTCAAAAGAGTTTTTCCACACGCTTCATTCAATTGTTTCCACTGAACAGGCAGTATTAAGAAGAAGAACACTGTAAGTCTAGTTTGAGAACTGATACCCAACATGTTAGAGTAATCATTTGAAAAGACATAAAACATTGTCTAACCAGCTATCTTTGGTTGTCTCTACAGGCTTGATTGTAAATTGGTAAATTCTTAATGAACAAATCATAATGAACAACAAAAACAATGTAATTGTGTAATTCTATAAACTGTAAAAAAAAAATGTTTTAACTTATTCCTTCATTTTGCACTGATCCTGAGAAAAGTTCTTACAACTTTTTAATCATCCTGGATTCCAAACATATACTCATGCAGATTGTATTACAATATAGGATGATCCCAAATGATAACTCCTTTTTCATGGGATTCGAATCTTGGACTTTTTGATGATATTTCCCCCCAATTTTACCTATAATTATTTTCAATGTTTCTATGTGCTAGTTATACCCCCAGATACATAGTATATGGGGGCTATATAGGAGTCACGCTTGATGGTCCGTTGGTCTGTGGATATTTCTTGTGAACAATATTTCTCAGCAACCCTTGGTCAGAATTCAATATAACTTCACAAGAATGATTGATACCAAGCTTAGTTGTGCATATTGTCGGCTTGTTGCACTGGATTTTTTTTTAAATGAGTTATGGCCCCTTGAATTTCTCATACATATGTATATTGTCAGGCACCAGCTGGGGGTATTCATCACCTTCAGTGATATTTCTAGTTAACACTGTTTTGTATTAACCTATTATTTGATAGGCTACTTGTGTTGATAAAAGATTCTGCATTGAATCATGTGTTGGGAGAAAAAGTTTGAAAGTTTTACTTTGTTTTTTTCAGTGACGAATGAGGAAACAAGCAACGGAATCAATATGACTTTGTCAGGAATAACACTGGAACAGGTAAATGTCTTAGTTTACTTTATACAAGCTGTGCATAAGGATTGATTGATCAATTGATTAGTGTTTTATCCTAACACCAGCCAGTCAGTCATAATGCTAAACCTGCAACCCTGAGTGTCAAGGAAGGCAGTAATTACTACCATTTTAGAGTCTTTGGTATGACCCGGCCTGGGATCGAACCAGCACTCGAGGTGGACGCTCTACAACTACACCACCAACTGGGCATTAGTACAACCAGCCTTTATGAATTTATGAAAAGTGAAGAATATTCCCTAATGCATCCATGCAGTTTGATCTAAATGGGAAGAAATATTTGTCACAGATTTATTATATGCAAAACTGACAAACCAAGGTTGTTTAAAAGATTTATTTGAGCTGGTGCTCGAGTCAAATTTCAAAATTATGTATTAAAGGAATGACTGGAAAAAGTCCAGGGTGGTTTGGCTTGTTTTTCCTTATATATGGTTTATAATTAAAACTGTATCGGGGAAAGGGTTAACCCTTTCCCTCATACGACAATTTTGCAGCAGACGACCTTGAACATATTTTGTCAAAAGATAGAAAATCTCTATAACTGAATGGATAACCTATGACTAAAAGTGGAAAACATTGTGGCAAAAGGAGAAATTGCTTGTTTTGATCAATTTCTTCTTTTGTCACTATGTTTTCAAAAAGCCGTCTGCTGTATAGGCGTCAGAAAGCGTCTATATGAGGGAAAGGGTTAACTTCATTTCACCTTTTTTATTTACAGTTTACATCCATCCCATCACAGTTCAAGTCTAGTGTAGCTGCCAGTATAAATGACTTTTGTAGTTTGACCCAAGCCAACGCTCGAATCTGTTGTAGTGATCTTCTGATTTACAGGTAAAAAATAGTTTAAGAAGAGTCGGAATGTGAGGGTATAATAATGTTTGCCTTTTATGTATGTGGAAAAACTTTTACATTTTACATTACCTCTGCCAGTTGGTAATAATGCTTTCATGTTAGGCATGTTTATTCCTTGGGATAAGAATTGTTGTCTAATTTAAAACAACATTTAAAGTTATAAATGTTTCCTCCTGAAAATTGGAAGCATTATTTTGATACAGGTTTGAAAACACTGTGTACAAAGTGTCATTTGATCATTTTTGTGTCACCTTTTTAAACTCACTTGAGCACTTATTATGAGCTTTTAAGATTATTTTATTTCCCTGGGGCGGCGGCGGCCATCAATGAGCCAATTACATCCAAGCCTCACAGGAATGTTCCTAAGGATATGCTAGAATAATTGAATTCCATCCTTAACTGTAGCGATGGAAAGGATTTTTTAAAATCTTTAAATGGCATCTAAATCAATTGGCCAATTTTTACTTAATTTCACAGGAATGTTCCTTAGGCAGTAGTATGTAATAATTGCCAACAAATTCAGGTGAGGGATTTATGGCTATCTTGGCCCTTTTATAATTTGTTTAAGCGGTCTGCTGCAGATACATGAAATGACATCTATATCATGAAGAAGTTTAACCCTTTCCCTCATATAGACGCTTTCTGACGCCTCTACAGCAGACGGCTTTTTGAAAACATAGTGACAAAAGAAGAAATTGCACAAAACGTGCAATTTCTCCTGTTGCCACAATGTTTACCACTTTTTGTCATAGGTTATCCATTCAATTATGGAGATTTTCTATTTTTTGACAAAATACGTTCAACGTCGTCTTTTTCTTTTCAGTCCAACATCATCATTGAAGTTTACAAGTGCTGCTAATGTCATCATAGTCTCTGGATATCCTACCCTTAACGCTGATAATACTCTGCAACTTTTGTTTGTCGTTAAATTCAACCCAACCAATGATCTATGTGCATCAGGAACGTCTACCAGGAGAAGAAAGAAACGATCTTTATTAAGCGGGAGTGAAGTCTTTATTTCACAGAGCACACTTCTTTCTATTATTCAAACACAGTAAGTTAGCTTGATTATATTTTGAAACCTAATTTTAAAATTTGTGTAACAGTCCAGAAAAATCTGATCTGACCAGGTCTCGAACCATGGACCCTTTGATCCAAAGGGAAACACTCTACCACGTAGCAGTATAAGTGTCCCCTTATATATACCTTGGGTACATATACCCCCTCCAAATTAGAAATTTGTCCACGAATTTTTGGAATCTAAAAATGTTGTGCAAGACTATTCTTATGGGGCGCCATTATAAAAGTCCTTAAAGATCCGACCTGAACAGGGCTCGAACAATGGACCTTTAAATCCAAAGGTGAACGCGCTACCACGTAGCTATGCAGGCTAGCTCATAGCAAGGCAGTATAAGTGTCCCTTTATACATATACCTTTGCTACATTTGAATCATTGTTTAACATGATAGTAAAACCTAATTTTTATTGTATACCCGTTCACTCTTGACCATATGTTACAACCTCGGGGATATTGAACTTCTGTTGGGTCTTTGGAAACGGTTGAATAAGTTTCCCTCCATGGTGCTTGGGGTGGAGGGAACTACATTAGGACTGATACGCTTGTGTCAGGATAAACTTTCAAACAATACTGGTATTTTACCATGTAAGCCCTGTCATTTAACTGAAATATTAAACATTTTTTGAGATATAACTCATTTTTCGTCAGATAGTTTCAAAACTCTTACTGAACACTTTCAGGTAAATGATTAATAATATTTTGATTGTCCGATTATTCTAACCATTTCAGGCAAGCCTCTCTCATCACAGCAATTATAGACCAAGGAGAGGTCGTGTTAGGGATCCGAGTTCCGCTGACAATTGAAACATTAGCAAAGATAGGGGAGGAAGAGGTCACACCTACAACTGTAAGTACTAGCAGAGGAACTAAGTGGGTTGCAGTTAACCCTTTCCCTCATACGATAATTCTGCAGCAGACGACTTTGAACGTATTTTGACAAAACATAGAAAATCTCGATAATTGAATGGATAACCTATGACAAAAAGTGGAAAACATTGTGGCAAAAGGAGAAATTGCATGTTTTGTGCAATTTCTTCTTTTGTCACTATGTTTTCAAAACGCCGTCTGCTGCAGAGACGTCAGAAAGCGTCTATATGAGGGAAAGGGTTAATATTTGTCAAATTGTACAGACAGTGACCCAAGGGGTAGAATGCTGGCCTTGTGCTCTAAATATTCTGGGTTCATTTTCTGTGAAAGTAAATTCAAAATTTGGGACTTCCCCAACACAATTGGCGTGAGTATTGGTTAAGCATTTCCCACATACAACAAATCTGCAGTAGAGGAATTTGATTGATTGATTGATTGGGGTTTAACGCCGTTTTTATCAATTTCTCAGCTATATCACGGCGGCCAGTTCACCTACTCATGCATTTCCTTGTTTTCTCACACCAGTACTCCACACAACAATCTTCCCAAGCAACTGGCTGCTTTTGAACACACCATGGCAATAAATCGAAAACCTCTAAAAATGAAAGTGTAATTACTGAAAAAAGTTCAAAACACTGTGTCAAATGGAGAAATTGCCAAAGTAGTCTATGCTTTTGTTTTTGCATGGGATCTTAATTTAGGGAATTAACTTGTTCTCTTCTCAATTATGATCAATATTTAGCCTGGATTGATCATAAAGATGTAAAAACTTTTAAAGTTTCTGGTGTGATGATACTGGTTGCATGAATTCAGTGTGTTAACCCTTTCCCACATACCAAAAATAGACTTTGAAAACATATAGTAAAAAGATAGAAACTCTTTATAAATGAAAGAACAATCATTGAATAAAGTTGAAAATACTGTGGCAATTGGAGAAATTGCTCATCATGAGCAATTTCTCCTTTTATCACAATGTTTTCAAAAGACGTTTGCTGCAGATGCGACCGGAAAACATCTGTATGTGGGAAAGGATTGATGGTAAACCTATATTTTATTTCAGACACAAGAGGATGACAGTACCCCAGGATGGGTTATAGCTGTTGCTATTGTTGGATCGGTTCTGGCTGTTGTGATTATAGCTGCCATTGTATATTTCCTTATTAAATTGTAAGTATGTGCGCCATGTCAAAGAAAACATCGCCTTTCTATGCTTTAACGTTATTCTTTTCACACATTCATTTTGATGCATCTGCATGTGACGACCTCTAAAAAACATTGTGACAAATGGAGAAACTGGTCCTTATCATACCGAGTCTTTGTGAGCGTGACAGGGCCACCATGGTCCTCTTGTTTATTTGTTTTGTTCTCAAGTTGAAAAAAAGTGCTTATACATGTATTATATTGAATATTAACCCTTTCCCTCATATAGACGCTTTCTGACGCCTCTGCAGCAGAGGCTTTTTGAAAACATAGTGACAAAAGAAGAAATTGCTCAGAAGAGCAATTTCTCCTTTAGCCACAATGTTTTCCACTTTTAGCCATAGGTTATCCATTCAATTAAAGATATTTTCCATTTTTCTAAAAATATGTTCGTCGGCTGCAGACTTGTCTTATGAGGGAAAGGGTTAAGTTAAATTGCAAATTAAAATGATTGCTTTTTTACTCATGTTAAGTTGACATGAAAACTTTCTACATGAAGAGTCAATTTTTGTGCCACACAATAAAAAAACACCATGTCGAGGGCTTGAAAACCTTGGTTTAAGGGCAATTTTGACCCCTTTGTAAACAATGCAAATTTAGGTGCCATTGCTCAGGACGAGCAATGGCACCTAAATTTCCATTGTTTACCAAGAAAAATGATTTAACGCTTATAAAGACTTTATCGCGAGGTAAATAACCTTGGTAAAAAAATACGAATTTTAGTTATAACCGTTTCACGCCAAACCCTCGAAATGCTCTACTGCAGAGTTTGCTCAATAATTCTTGTTCTATAAAAGGAAAGTAGAATAATGCTTATAGTTATCTTTTGTATTTATTATAAACCTGTACTGCATATTTAGATCTTATTACATGGTTTGTTATCTGGTGTTTAATTTCAGTAAAAGTAACAAAGTCCAAGCAATAAATGAGGGAGGACATGGAGCGGAAGAGAGTGGAAGTTGGAGTGATAGACAACAACCAAGCAGGGGTATTGGAGCTAGTCGTCCGCAACAAAGACAAACACAACAAACTCATCAAATTTCTGTTTTACCTGTTGAAGATGTTGATATTTGAAATTTCTACAGAAATAAATTTTAACTGTTGGCTTATACAGACATCCTTTTTTCTTTTTCTTTTTTTTATCTTTGCAGAAAAATACATTTGAAAATCTTGTTTGAATGAAAAAAAATCTTGTTTAATCACATTGTTTCTTGTTTGATAATGAATGATATACTATATGGTAGTAAATATAGAACATCAGGTAATAGGTTAACCTTTTCCCTCCTATAGATGCTTTCTGACACCTCTGCAGCAGAAGGCTTTTTGAAAACATACTGACAAAAGAAAAAAAAAAAAATTCCAGTTTCAGTCGTAGGATATCCATTCAGTTTTAGAGTTTACTATTTTTAAAAAAATATATGTTCAAAGTCATCTGCTGCAGAATTGCTGTATGAGGGAAAGGGTTTAAGACAGTTTACTTTCATATTCCTTGATACAATTTGAGATCAGCATGATCAATCCATGAATATACCAGTGTTAATTTTATATCGAGCCATTCCATACTAGAAGTGACTGACGGTACATGTACATTATGCTTTGCATGATAGTGAAACATGAGAGTTTATATGTGAATATTATGAGTCATGGGAAACATGTTTAACCCTTTCCCTCATACGGCAAAACTGCAGCAGACAACTTTGAAATCACCTAAGCAAAAATATGAAATCTCTATAAATGAAAGTTTAATTATTGAACTGAGTTGGAAACATGGTGGCAAAAGGAGAAATTGCTCGTTATGACCATTTTATCCTTTTGTCATGATGTTTTCAAAAGTTGTCTGCTGAGGCGTCAGAAAGCGTAAAAATGTGGGAAGGGCTTAATTAAGGGCGTGCTCTTTTGTGATAATAAAGCTTATGCTCACTCTGAGCAAAGGATTGGTTTTTTTAACCCGTCTATTTAAGAGTTCTTGTCTTTTGCCATGACAACAAAAGTTGCATGAAACTGAGAAGTTTTATGCATTTAATCCATTGTAAATAGGCGTTCTTTATTGATTGCTTTATACTATACTACCGGTAGTAATTTTACTTTAACCCTTTCCCTCATATAGACGCTTTCTGACGCCTCTGCAGCAGACGGCTTTTTGAAAACATAGTGACAAAAGAAGAAATTGCACAAAACGTGCAATTTCTCCTTTTGCCACAATGTTTTCCACTTTTTGTCATAGGTTATCCATTCAATTATGGAGATTTTCGACTTTTTGACAAAATACGTTCAAAGTCGTCTGCTGCAGAATTGCCGTATGAGGGCAAAGGTTAACGGACCTTTCTGACATACAACTCATCTGCAGCAGCTGACTTTATAATTCATGGCAAAAACACGGGGAATGTCTATAAATGAAGTTTTGATTGAATATAATATGATTCAAACATTGCAGCAAAAGGAGATTCATCAAAAAATGTCTGTATGGTGGAAAGAGTTAACTGTGGTTTAAGATTTAGTTTTTAACAATACAGTCCAATCCGTGCATAAAGACCACCCCTGGGAAGAGGTCAATGTGGTCTATGTTCACTGGTGGTCCTTGATCACAGGGTCATTTATGCAGAAAAGGGGTTATTGGGAAATTATGGGAAAGTGTGGTGACTTTAGACGGGGAATTGCTAAACAAAGG
The DNA here is from genome assembly GCA_031761405.1 of Serripes groenlandicus. Taxonomy (NCBI): domain Eukaryota; kingdom Metazoa; phylum Mollusca; class Bivalvia; order Cardiida; family Cardiidae; genus Serripes; species Serripes groenlandicus. The sequence goes on along the minus strand of JASEVX010000007.1, from coordinate 64,566,964 downwards.
TGGTCTTTAGCCCTTTCCCTCATATAAACGCTTTTGGACGCCTCTGCAGCAGACGGCTTTTTTGAAAACATAGTGACAAAAGAAGAAATTGCACAAAACGTGCAATTTCTCCTTTTGCCACAATGTTTTTCACTTTTTGTCATAGGTTATCCATTCGATTATGGAGATTTTCTATGTTTTGGCAAAATACGTTCAAAGTCGTCTGCTGCAGAATTTTCGTAGGAGGGAAAGGGTTAGCACAGGTATGACTGTATATCATAATGTGATACATGTTGTTGTAGTGTTGTACAGAGTTGTGATATAAACTGTTCCTTGCAATGTGTTATTATATGTTTTTTTGAAAAAGACTCCATGTGTATGTAATATAATAACCCTTTCCCACATGAAGACGCTTTCTGACACCTCTGCAGCAGACGACTTTTGAAAACATTTTAGCAAAAGGAGAAATTGCTCATGATGAGCAATTTCCCCATTTGGCACAATGTTTTCAATTCTATCTTGTAATTATACTTCCATTTATGGAGATATTTCAGATTGTTGTCAAGATGTTTCCAAAGTTGTCTGCTGCAGATTCTTTGTATGTGAGAAAGGGATCAGAGCTATGTCACATGATAATGGACTATCCGACTGACATTCACTAGTATTTAAAAGCCGTCTGCTGCAGAGGCGTCAGAAAGCGTCTATATGAGGGAAAGGGTTAAACTACTGAAAAATTGGGAAAATAGGAGAAAACATTGTGGCAAAAGGTGAAATTGCTTGTTTTGAACAATTTCTCCTTTTGTCTAATTATTTTCAAAAGTTGTCTGCTGCAGAGGCGTCAGAAGGAAAGGGTTAAAGCCATTGACTGTCTCTCGGGATAGATCGCATCTGCCCATACTTTTCATAACCTATGTTTTCTACATATTGAACACCACCTGTTTTCGAGTGGTGTATATCATATCTTATATATGCTGTATGTTGTTGAAGGATTTGTTAATTATATATTTGATGTATATCGTTTGTTGGCATATTAAATATTCCGTCCAAAACCTTACTCTAGTTAGTGTCGAACATAACCATATGAGCTGTCCAACGAGAAAACCAACATAATGGACTCTGCGTAAAGTATCGACCCAGATCAACCTAAGCATGATGCACAGACTAACCCCGTACAGACACTTTTCGCCTCCTATGGATTTTTGGTTTCTGGAATCATAACTCTATCCCCCTGAATGTGTAGGCCCGGATTAGCCTGCGCAGGCTTATCTGGGTCGATATATTACATAGAGTCCATAATGTTGGTTTTCTCGCGGGACGGCTCATATCTATTTTTTATCTTCTTATAATTGTGATTCAATTGCAAACTATATTTTAGCAAAAAGATACAGGTAATCCAACCATAAGAACTTTGAACAATTGGAATAGCACTTTCCTACATGCCGATGTCCTTTTATGCATCTGCAGAAGAAGTCTTTTAAAAACATTTTTGCAAAAAGAGAAATTGCCCATGAGTTATTAGCTCTATTCAGTTATTAACTTATATTTAACCCTTTCCCACATACAAAAAATTGCAGCAGACGACTTAAAAAAACAACTTTGCAAAATAATAGAAAAATTCTATTAATTCAAGCGTCATTAATAAAAGGAGTTAAGATCATTGTTGTAAAAGAAGGAATTTCTTATTTTGTCATGTTGTTTTCAAAAAGTGTTTGCAAAGCATATGCCTCCAAAATGTGTCTTCAGGTGGGAAAGGGTTTAAGAGATTTTTAATACTTTTGCCTGTTTTCAGTCATCTGCTGCAGATTTACCTTATGTTGGAAAGGGTACACCAGTATTCTGTACCCTCCGAAGCAAGCTGAAAATTATAATAAACAAAGGAGTATTATTTATCTGCAGCAATTTCTCTTGTTCCAACAATATTTTCTAGGTTTGCTCAAATTGAACTTTCTCTAGTCTATATTTGTTATACGCCCATCACAATATGAGTTATTTGTATGAAATGTTTACAATGTGAAAGTGTTAAGAAATTTCACTCAAATGCAAGCGTTAAAAAAAGTTTGCATGTTCTTATATTGAGTAGAGGCTTTGAACTGACTTGCGGAGATGTTAGAAATGCTGAGCAATAAAACAAGCAAGTATTTAACCCTTTCCCTCATATAGACGCTTTCTGACGCCTCTGCATCAGACGGGTTTTTGAAAACATAGTGACAAAGGAAGAAATTGCTCAAAACAAGCAATTTCTCCTTTTGACACAATGTTTTCCACTTTTATACATAGGTTATCCATTCAATTAAAGAGAGATTTTCTATTTTTTGACAAAGTCGTCTGCTGCAGAATTGTTGTATGAAATGTGGTATGAGGGAAAGGGTTAAGAGGTGGATTAGTGTGCTTACCGTTATGTTCTTAATCAAGGTCAGCACTGCATGGTCTGAACAATTTATTGTTGGGATATGCATACAACATTCCAAATTTTTGGACAACTATTTTCCATGTTGTTTCAGATATAAGTGTTATTGATGAGTCAGTTATTGTTGAATCCTGGATTAATTTACCCCTTTCTCACATACAACAATTCTGCATTTACCACATATAAATAATATATTTGAGTTGAAAACATTATGCTTTTATTAAAAATTTTCACAAGGTGTCTACTACATTTGTGTCAAAAACGTTTTTTGCATGTGGGAAAGGGTTATGTTATGTCATGTTATTAGATATTTGAAATCAAACAACTTTAAGAACTACAACGTTATGGTATATAACTTCAATGTCAAATTATAATAATAGTATCAGTTATGCCTTGTATTGAACCCTCAGAAAGCCTCAGAAAGTGTCCACAACGGCTGGTATTCATGTACACCCATATCATTTACATTTCCTGTGTGCCTTATTCTCATATCTCAAGGACTACCAGAAGGCTTTACTCTTTCTATAACCCAATCTATTTGTTTCGTTTTATATATCCTTTTAATTCCTGATACTACTGACTGTTGATGCCTCTGCAACAAGAAACTGTTTCAAAGTGGGTAAAAGTGGCATTGTCATAATGAGCAATTTGTCATTTTCTCAAATTGTTTTCTACTCTGTTCCTCTGTTAACCATGCAGATTTTTCTATTTTCATCTTCAGCATTTTTAAGTCTAAAAATGGCATATTATTGAATATGTTAATTACATCTCTTCTTTACAGTCACTACCGAACATCAATACCTAAGCCCTTTCCAAAATGGAGACACAATTTGAAGCATCTGCAGCAGACGACTCTTGAAACAGTGTGTCAAAATGAAAAAGTGCATGTACTGGGTGGGTCATGCATGTATTTAATAGCAACATTTGTAGAGTGGTTTACTTTTTTAACAAAGTTAATCATGGCACATTTGGGTTAGTGCATGGATGGGTGAACTGCGATGGCTTAAATCTTTGAAGTACATATTATGTACACCGTTATGTTTTCATCTGCCGAAGATTTGATGTACATTGCCCTTTAAAAGGTCTTGAAAAAGCCTTATATGAATATATGGCAAGATATTGCTATTTAAGAGCAATTTTGTTTAATCATCCCATGTTACCAAGAACAGTATGCTTTGAATCCGTCATATTGAATTTTGAATTAAGTTTAAAGACATAACTAAACTTTTGGGATTGAACATTCATATACCAGTTTTCATTTATCTCTAGACTATTGATGAGTATATATATATATATGTATAGTGTGTGTGTGTGTGTGTGAATGTGAAAATAAACATGACTCACTGTACAACATTAGCAATAAACCCACACATGTTTAAAATTCAGATGACAAAGCAGGAGCAATATGCTGCATCAATTGGTATGGTGAATTATATGTCTGCATGTTCGTCTTGGTGTATCTAGGCTAAGTTTGAGTATGGGTCATGTCAAGTCAAAAAAGGCAAAAATTAAGAAATATATGTACCTGCTGCATTTTTTTTTTTTTTTACTAGAGCATAACGAAACTTTGTCAGAATGATTGGTTAGATGCCATATCGAGGACATATTTGAATATGGTTCATATCGGCTCAAAAACAAGGTCACTAGGTCAAATTTAAGAAAATAATTATAGACGCTCTACAGGCCACATGTTGTGATTATATTTGTCTCTAACAAATACCAAAATTAGTCTTATTTTGGACTCTATTGTTTGCTACTGATTTATTTATATGTGATAAATGCAAGTGCAGTAATGTTTGTGATCTAAAATCATAGAAATTCTACCTTACCAAATTTGACCTCATCAAACGTAACCGTATAGTTGTTTATTGAGACACTTTTTATTTTTATCCTGCATCTTTGACAGAACAATTATTGAATTACATATCAAAGTTGCAATTAAAGTTTGTTAATTTATATGATCATGTTAATACTTTGTTTGTAAATTTATAGTTGACATATTTTTGTTTCATATTAAAAAAAAAGTGTTTAAAAACATTGTTGAGTTTTCAGCTCACCTGATCAAGAAGTGTGGGATAAGCTGTGATCACTCGCCGTCCGTCTGGTCACATTTTGTTATTACAAACAACTTCAACCCACCATATATCTCTTCCTAAACTAATTGACAAATTTCAAAATAATTTCACCAATGATTCTTAGATGACCCATTTTCATGTTGTTCAATTAATCTGATCCGTTTAAAAACATGGCAATATGGCTGGTTTTTCCTTATATGTATATAGTAAAAACCTAAAAAATATAACTTTCTTGTACAAAAATACTGGCCTGATTTAAAAATAACATGGCACAAATACTCCTTTGACAACCTTCTAGCAATCATGTTAATTGATTCCGAACGCCGTCAGTTTGTAAACAAAGTGAAAAAAGATCTATCCTTAGGTGACATTGTACTAAGATTATTCAAATTATTCCGATCCGTTGAAAAACATTGCTACCTGGGTACGGGGCTCGTAAAGCGTTGACAATTAATGAAGTTCTATTGAACCAGGTGAGCGATATAGGTCCATCATGATCCTCTTGTTGTTAAGACACTATTCATGTGTCCTGTCTGACAATGTAAATAATTGAGCCGTTCCATTAGAAAACCAATATTGTGAACTGCGTTATGTATCGACCCAGATCAGATTAATCATGCCGCTCAGGCTAAGCCAGACAGACACTGTTCGCCTCCTGTGGATTTTCTGTTTCAGGAATCATTATTCTAAACCTCTTTACCCCCGAGACGGAATGTGTCGGCCCGGAATAGCCTGTGTGGGCTGATCTGAGTCGATACATTAAGCAATATATATATACTCGTCTAGTCTCTGGGTTACGCTTATATTTACAAATGAGCAATCTCTCGGCTTTCGAAAACATGGTCGAATTAGTCATAATTATGCATGGTTATACTAACCTGTCCATGGCAAAATAACAAGTGGGCTTTATGTTAGTGTATATCTAGATCAGAATGTGCATACGTAGTCTGATCGAGATTGACACTGTTCACATATTACTTACACAAGCTTGTTGGAATGTTCTGTTGTAAGTTCTTATAAAATGAAGGGTGATCTGAACCCACTGTTCATAAATATAGCTACGTGCACCTTTCGCAAAAGCTCATATAGAACAACATTTGGACAAACCAGTACATACGACTTGGTGATAAAGTAAGAAACTTCCTTGACAAATGAGAAGTTGCTCCAAATAAATGTCTTCTTTCCCCATAATATTTTCAAATGTGTATTTTGCAGAGACGTCTAAAGGTGTCTGTAATGTGGAACATGTCAACTGGTGTGACGACATCGACTTGAAAGATGTACCACAGTATTTCAGTTATATTAATGGCGACCAGTTCATCTAACAATGTGTTTCTAGGTTTTCTGGCTACCTTCCCGAATATACTTATTGTTTTGCCCATTTGTGGAAGACGCAAATCGAAATAACTTGGCAGTCGCTAGCTAAGCCGGGGTTCAAATGCTTCCACTGTTACCATTCGTCGTTGCCGACTGGAACGTTGGCGCCAGTTATAAACTAGGCCAATGTTTGAAACGGTGTTCTGGTATTAGAAGTTAACCATGTTTTCAATATGTTGGTGATATATGTTTTACCTTTTACCTTTTACCTTTTTCCGAGATCTATCTAGGCCTATATTGGCCTCTTTGATCCTTCTTGATCGGTTGTTTTGTCTCCGCCTCCGGTCCATAGAAGTCGGGCACAAACTTGATTTTATTTTTCTTCCAATGCTTGTTGAGCAAGCTTTTAAAACTATTTACACTTTTTGCAGCAATTAACTCTTCAGGTAGATTATTCCACGTATTTATAACTCTTTGGGAGAAACTATATTTTCTTATGTTTGTCCTATTATGTCTTTTGAAGATTTTTTGTTTATGTCCTCTTGTATTCGAAACGTTTAGAGTGAATATGGATTCTACTTTATCTATCCCATTTAAAATTTTGTAAGTTTCGATAGTATCTGATCTTAGTCTTCTATATTGCAGAGTCGGTAATCCTAACTTGAGTAATCTTTGTTTGTAAGGGAGATCTTTTATTGATTTAATAATTTTTGTTGCTCTTCTTTGCACATTTTCAATTAATATTGCCTCTTTTTTATTAATAACAGACCAGACTGTACTTCCATATTCTAAATGCGGTCTAACTATACTTTTATAAATTGTTGTAAAAGATTCTGTATCTAAATGTTCGAAGCACCTTCTAATAAGGCCTAATTTTTGGTTTCCTTTCCTGACTTGCAGGTTGATGTGTTCATTGAATTTTAAGTTTTTGTCAATTGTTATCCCTAAGTCTTTTTCTTCTTTTACTGTATCTAATGTGTTTGTATCGAGCGTATATCTTTTTTTTGTTTCAGGTCCTAAATGGAAGTGTTTGCATTTTGTTTTATTGAAACTAAGTAGCCAGTTGCTTGACCATTCTAATAGATTATCTAGGTCTTTTTGTAAGCTAATTCTGTCTGTTTCATTATTGACTACCGCATAAATTTTTGTATCGTCAGCAAATAGTTTGATCATATTTTGGATCATGTCTGGAAGATCATTAATATAGATTATAAAAAGTATAGGACCAAGTACGCTCCCTTGTGGGATTCCACTTGTGACTGTGGTCCACTCTGACCTACTACCATTTAAGATTACTCTCTGTTTTCTGTTGTTTAAAAAATCTTTTATCCAACCTAGTAAACTGTCACTGACACCGTATCCCTCCAGTTTGAGCAAAAGGCGCCTATGGGGTACAGTATCAAAGGCCTTTCTGAAATCCAGATAAATTTTGTCTATACTGTTTCCCCGGTCTAACTCCGTACTCCATTTATCTACAACTTCTATGAGTTGTGTTATACATGACCTTCCTTTTCTGAACCCATGTTGATTATTGTTGAAAAGGTTATTTCTCTCCATATACTCCATTAGTTCGTCCCTAATGATTTTCTCCATTAGTTTGCATACTACAGAGGTTAGACTGATTGGTCTATAGTTTGAAGGGTCCTGTTTGTCTCCCTTTTTATGTAAAGGTGTTATGTTCGCTGATTTCCATATTTCTGGGAGTTTCATTTCTTCGAAGGATTTCTTAAATATTATTGTTAGTGGTTTCACAAGGCTTCCTTGTGTTTCCATTATTAATTTGGGATGTATTCCGTCGGATCCGGGAGATTTTGATTCTTTCATTTTTTTTAAATGTTTCATAATTATTTCTTCATTAATAGTTACATTGCTAATTTTTGTATTACATCTAGGATGGAAACTAGGTAGTTTATCTGTTTTACTTTCAATTGTAAAAACACTGTGAAAGTAGTTGTTCAATATGTTGGCTTTTTCTTCGTTGTTGCTATGGAGTACGTTATCTTCATCTTTTAGACATTGGATTTCTTCTTTTTTCTTTGCTTTGGATTGTATAAATCTCCAAAACGCTTTTGAATCTGTTTTGGATTTTAAGGCAATCCCTCTTTCATACTGTATTTTGGCTTGTCTGACTGACTTACTTGCACTAAATTTTGCTTGATTATATTTGTGTTGATTTTCAGGACTTCTGCAGTACTTATACTTTTTCCATAATCTCCTCTTTGTTTTTACTGCATTCGCGGTCTCACGATTCATCCAAGGAGTGTTGAAATGTGTAGGTCCAGATTTACACACCGGTATGTATTCTTCTGTTACTTTTGATAATATATCGGTAAATCTTTCCCATGACAATTCGACATCAGCTCTGGTTAATTCGGATTCCCAGTGAGTGCTGTTTATGCTGATATTGGCTGAAGCATAATCGCCTTTAAAATAGTTGTATTTCTTGTGGTAAGTGTTTTCTGATTTGGTGCTTATAATAATTTCGAATTCAATTGTGTTATGGTCGCTGTTTCCTAGTGGGGCTCCATGTTTTACATCGTTTATCAGACTCTCCTCGTTACTGAAAATTAGATCTAAAATACTGGGCTTATCGGTTCCTCTGGTTCTAGTCGCCTCTTTTATATGTTGGAACAAGTATGCATCACATACTGTCTCCAGAAATTTTGATGTTAGGTGTTCTATTCCCATATTCGATGTTTGTATTTCCCAGTTTATATCTTTAAAATTAAAATCCCCTAAGAAAACATGGTTTTGGAATTTTATGTTGTCTGGATTTTTGGTAGAGAATAAATACTCTAATTCTTGTATGCACTTATGGTCTGTAACGCTTGGGCTTCTGTAAATACACGTAACTAGTAGGTTTCCTTCACTGCATTCCACACAAATTTGACAATATTCTATGAGGTTCAGTTTTTTGTTTTTTATTAAATAAGCTTTTAAGGTATTCTTCGCATAGATTATGCATCCTCTGTTTGAATAGGTTACATGGTCATGGTAGAACATGTTATAACCCTGTAAGCTCCACTCAGCAGATGCATAATCAATGTCCAGTTTGTATTTTGGAAACACTTCAGTTATGGCAATTATGTCGTAATTGCCTTTGTGTATCAGCACGTATAGCTCATCTAGTTTATTTAACAGGCTGTCTGCATTTGTGTATAATACACTGAGATTTGCTTTATTTACATGGTTAAAAATAAAACTGTTGTCCTAGTCGACATTAACATTGTTTGGTGACGCTATTGTCATATCCTCTTGCATATTTGTGCCTCCAATAATTGTCTCTTCGAGATCAGAGAAAGGGGAAGAAAGAGGTGCTTGGCTTGAATAGTCGTTTGGCAAAAATTGTAGTTGTGTAACTGGTTTCAACAGTAACTGTGACATCTCCTCAGATTTTTCTAATTCCGGGATTGAGTTATTCTCCCTGTCATGTATAGTTACATCTAGATAGCCATGATTCTCATTTGGTCGTACGGTTGTTTTAGTACTTAATCTTTTTGGTTTAGCTTCTCTTCTCATTTTATTGGTTTCTCTTTGTCTGATTGTAAGATCTTTCACACATATGCAATTTTTTAGTCCAAGTTGTTCAGGTAAATATTTAATTTTGTGCACATTGTCTAGAATGTTTTTCCTGTGCTGTTTATTGTTAAGTATTATCTTCAAAGGTCTTGTTTTTTTTGGGTCTGGATTACCAATACGAAAAGCGTCCTTTATATCAATTTCTTCAACATCTATTTGGGTGCAAAGTTCTTTAATTTTTTTAATGTCATGAATTTTTCTTGAAGGCCCAGACTGATGACTACTTTCCGGTAAATTAAATATGATCAGGTTCATCACACGTGTTTTTTGGTCCTCAATTTCTCTTATTTCTTTGCGCACTTCGTCTTGTAAGCTAGCCTTGATTTCGGTTTTTATCTCTTCTATTAAAGATGGTTTTACGTTTGAAATTTGCTCGTATACTCTTTTGTTTAGACCAGTATCTAAATCCGTGACTTTTTGTTCCAGTATGTTTAGTCTGTAGTCAGTTTTTTCTTCTATTGATCTAAGTTGAGATGATAATCCTGTCATACTTGGGAAGTTCTGTTTGCAAACATTGCACGTCCATTTGAAGTTTTGAGTTGTGTCTTCTTTAAGGGCTTTCGCCAGTATTGGGGAAATGTTCGTGCAACCGTTGCAAAAATTTAGCTCGCAAACACAACAGGTAAGACACTGGCTGTCAGTAGTTATGATGATGTCACATTTCGGACAAGTATTACTTCCTACTCGGGCTCTTTTTGCAGTTTTATTCCGGACAATAGGTGTTGAACTCATCATATTATTTGCCATAATATATTGGTTTACGATTTTGGGATTGTAAATCAATGATTGAAAACTGTTTTCACTTTATAACAGACAGGGCTTCCCTGAACTGTATTTTGTTAACCTAAATTTTGTTGTATATCGTGTCTACCGAATTAGACACTTTTCCTTGTCAATGTCCAGCCCGGCCGGGTAGCTCAATTGGTAGCGTATCTGACTCGTGATCTGGAGGTCACGGGTTCGATACCCGGTTGCGGCGCGTTCTTTCGGCCGATGTTTTCCATTGCCTCTCACCTCTGATCTATGTGAGAAAGTAGTCAGTGGCTTCGAAAGAATGTTGTGTAAGTACTGGTGTGGGAAAGCCAGGAAAACATGGGTAGGTGCACTGACCGCCGTGATATGACCAAAGCTGTTGAAAGCGGCGTTAAACTCCAAACAAACAAACAAACAAATTGTCAATGTCCAATTATACACTTTATAACACAGTGAAGCTATTTATATATATTATGTATATTGAGTGGCAATATCACTAATATCTATTTTGTATATATTGAGTGTCAATATCACTAACTCCATACACTTTTATAGTCAATAAAGATTTTTCCACAAGTTGTATATTTAGTTCATTACACTTATATTACAGATAGGGCTTCCCTTTTTCTGTATTCTTCAAAGCTGTAGCCTTTGACTAAAACAATTGTGGTCTTTACTAGTATGTCCCAAGGACGCCCTTTACCCGAATAAAGGAGCGACACGCTGCCAGTTGGATATTTATTAACTTATTGTTAACTACCATTTTTCATACCATGCATAAATTCACCTTTTTATCTTTTTTGCACTTTTTTGATTTATTTATTAATATCTCCTATATTTGCTCCACTTTTACCATATTTTGGTTATGCACATGTAGATGATGTATTCATATTCCCAAGCAAAACAGGGCATCCCTATATTGCAGAATTATGATGATAATTATTTAAAAAAAAAAATTTTTTTTTTTTTAATTAATTAAATATTTGACCAAATATTAAAGATATTGCCCTATATACTGAATATAATATTTTCTCAGTCTCGTCACCACAGGGCATCCTTATAGTGAAGACATTTTTGCTATTAGAATTGAAGATCAAATGAGATTTGATATAAATAATTTGTTATATTTTGTTTAATTAATGGTTGTTAATGGTTGTTTAAATATTGTTTAATTATTTGGTTTATTTTTGTTTTGTTTATTCCTTTTATTGCAGGGCTTCCCTACAATGCAAAGTATAAACAATTTCTAGGTTCATGCTGTTTCAATTTGATATTTAAGTTTTAGTAGTTTATGTAACCATAACTTGGATAGTTGGTTGTTTGGATGTACCCCGTCCAGATATAATGAGTAATTTTTTGTATATTTTACATTTTTTGCCTTCTTTGGTTTACTTGATCGAATGATGTCCTGAGAGTCTAGGTGTTGGTTTGATATTTAATGTTTTTATTTCTTGATTGTAAAAGTCAATTACACTTTCAAGTTCTTTATCTGCAGTTTGATAAACTGAGATATTGTTGCAACCTTTTTTCCGATTCCATTCTGTTAGTGAGTAATATGGACAATCTATGTAAGATATCGAGGCATTAGGTTTTAAATGAAGGATTTTATTTTTAACGTCCCTATATTTTGTAATGACTTGTTCCACTATTGAATAAGGGTCTGGTCTAAGTTCTATGTATTTTCCTTGTTTGAATGTGAGTTCACACGTACCGAACCAAAAAAACACTATTGGACACCTAGCAAGTTCGATATTTCTTAGGAAAGATTGTTGAAAATTTGCATCGTCAATCGACGCACCACTACGAGAAATAATCTTTATTTTTCCATAAAATTCACGTGTTATTTCATTTTGGAGATAACGCCCTTTACTGTCACTTATTAAGAATGTGTCTCTCTCAAAACGGACAAAGTCTCTATCGTTCTCTTCCCTGAGAAGTCTACTGTATTCTTTATTTATCTTTGACAAAGTCATCTATTCTTCTGTCAACATGGTGGGCCATCATGGTCAAATCATGGTTAAATTGTGGTTAAATTACGAAGTTGAAATTTAGAAAAATATGGTGTACTTCCCTTATATAAAAGCAGGAATCTGTAGTAATAGTCTTAGTTCTTCATGTTTCACACCCAATTGAATTATTTCACTGCTCCATAATGGAGATTAAATCGGATTATCTTGTTCGAAATTCATCACCAAGATTTTTCCATCTTGTCGGACCGGAAGCGGAAGTGGAAGTTTTTTGATTTTTTGAAATCTTAATTCGACCCGCCCCCCTTTTCCAAAAAAAATCACAACAACAACAAAAAACAATCACATGCGTCCTATCTATCTAAGCTACTTGTTGATGAAATTTGGTTATAATCTGTTTGACTTGCGTTGATTGATATCCGCACGCCCATCCCCTACCAACTACATCGCCATTCAAATATCTAGCTATCAACTGTGTTGGTAACTTGATTAGAAACGATTACAATTATATTTGATAAGTGTGATCGTATGATGTTTTCGCCACTTTCAAAAATGTTTCCTGGGTTAGATACCAGAACAACCGGTCCATTTATCCTGACATCAGCCAGACAGTCGTAATGCTTACCCAATAACCAGGGGCGTAGCTCCCTTTAGGCACTGTAGGCACGTGCTTACACATTTTGTCTAAAAATGCCCCAAAATGCAGCTGCGGCGATACACATCTGCGTAATGTATCGACCAGATCAGCCTGCGCAGACTGATCAGGCCGACACATTCCGTCTAAGGGGGGGGGGGGGGGGGGGGGGGGGGGATAGATAGAGTAGTGATTCCTGAAACAGAAAATCCACAGGAGGCGAAAAGTGTATATCCGTGTGTATCCGGATACGCCTGTGTGGCATGCTTAGGCTGATCCGCATTGACACATTGAGTATTGCCCAGCTACGCCCCTGAAAACCCAGGTTGCAAAGGAGGTTAAGCCATTACTTCCGTTAACAATATTTGATAAGGATATTGGATCTTAAAACTTACATCTTATATTTAAAATATAACGGTTTTGTAGGGAAAAAATAAAGCATAGCATTGTAACAATCTTTTTAATTAAATATTAAACTTTTTTCCTTCGACAATTCCCATGAATATCCCAGAACTAAAAACATATACATGTATATACATAAAGAATAATTTTAAAAGTGTTACATTAAAATTAGCCGTCTTGCGAGAAAAGCAACATTGTGGACTCTGCGAAAAGTATCGACCCGGATCAGCTAAAGCATGCCGCGCAGGCTAAACCGGACAGACACTTTTCGCCTCCTATGTATTTTCTGTTTCATGAATCATTACTCTATCCCCCTGAAACGTAATGTGTCCGCCCGGATCAGGCTGCGCAGGCTGATCTTGGTTGATACATTACTCAGAATCCATAATGTTGGTTTTCTCGCGGGACGGCTCAAATGTAAGCCACAAACATACGAGCAACTAACTATACATTCACAAAGATTTCAACAACATTTATAAAAAATAACTCCAATAGAGGGAAATAAGGCGCTTATTAGTAAGAAATATTTGAAAACATTGTGACAAAACGAGGAATCTCATTTTGTCACCAATGTTTTCAACTTTTTACAGTTATAATACCTTCATTTATAGAGGTTTTGCCTTGATTTTTGTTAAAGGTGTCTACTACAAATTTATTGTATCTAGGAAAGGGTAAAGTGTTATAAAATATATGTTTTAGATTAAACAACCATTGAACGACGGGTGCAGCCTGTTTCTGTCCGATTCGAATTTGAAGTATAACCAATATCCACTGAATCCTGATGTATCACGGAACGAATGGATAAGAGATCACTCAAAATGAATTTACGTCACGTGACACACACTGGACATTTGGAAATTGATCACAAGGGGCGGTGCGGGCTGATCCGGATCTTCTCTCGTCGTAACTTAGTTGAACCCTTTCCCACAGACAACAAATCTGCAGCAGACGACTCTGATATCATCTAGGCAAAAACATGGAAACTCTATAAATGAAAGAACAATTATAGAATAAAGTTCAAAGCTTTGTTGCAAAAGGAGAAATTGATCGTTATGAGCAATTTCGCCTTTTGCCATAATGTTTTCAGAAGTCGTCTGTTTCAGGGGCTTCAGAAAGCGTCGTATGTGGTAAAGGGTTAACAAACATCCTGGAAGCCTAAATAGAGGCACGTGCCAAAAATCAACTATAAACGGACACAATTTGGTCTATTTTATAACTTTTCCACTACGCTTTCAACTTTTTTTCAGTAATTATACATTCATTTATACAGACTTTCAATGTTTTGCATGATTGTTTTCAAAGTCGTCTGCTACAGAATTGTTGTATGTGGGAAAGAATTAAGTCGTTAGTTCCAAATGTCGGTTTGTGTGTGACGTGGCTTGTTAACATTGTTTCTAAAGCAAGTAAACATTGATTACACAATATATCTACACCGCATGTTGATACTGTAGTTTATTATCTAAACATCCTAAATGAGAATTGTACGGCAGCTCTAAAGGGACACACACATTTTTATAAATTACCTACGAATTTGTTTTTATCTCGTGGGCGCGAGATAGTATCTCGTGCGCACGAGATTTTACGGCAGCTCTAAAGGGACATACACATTTTTATAAATTACATACGATTTTTTTATCTCGTGCGCACGAGATAAAAAAAAATCGTGTGTGTCCCTTTAGAGCTGCCGTAAAATTGAATAAAACACGCGAGTTACAAGAAGTGTCGAACAGCATGCGCGTTGTGTAAACCATATCAAGTAGTTTCTTATAAATAAAAGTATTTCCATTGTTTCCCATATTGAATCAGATTTTAATCCAGAGGGTATACAGAAAAGGTCGTTGGTATTGTTTGTGGGTTGTATTCGACTCTCGTAAATGCTCAAGCTGTCGGGTATCGTGAAATCTGTATCCGCACTCAAGTCGACATATAACAATACGGATCACCTTGCGGTACCAATTACATCGTTGTATAAGTGGTAATGCAATTACGAATACAGTGATGCATGGGGGCTTGAACTTGGGAGTGTTCATCATGTAATGGTGTATGCATACAACGAAGGGTTAAACTATACGGCAATGGAATTTAACGCCAAAACACCCGTTATCGCCTTGCACGGTCGATGTGTTCCAATGGTAACGTCATAGGTCCAATTGGGTTTCTTGAAATAAACCCGTTATCTGTACGTTTTCCCTGTGTATCCCGCGGACGACTTCTTAAAAGAAAGTCCGAAAAGAAGATATTCTTCACGTTATAAAGTTCTCATTTTGTCATTACATTTTATTCCCTCTGCAATCACCATTTAATTGGACAATATTTGTTATTCTCTTCTGGTGTTAAGATATATAAACTATTTGCATATCAGGTATACTAAGATTAACCCTTTCAGCGCCAAAGGCAATATTGAGGTTTTTGCAAACAATACTGATTCAGGTGAGTCAGCTCGTAATGAGCTGTCTCACCTGAAATCAGCATTGTTTGCCTTTGAGTTGTCAAAATAGTCCAAAACATTTACCTCCTCAGAAATGGAGACGCCCAATTTTAACATTGAAGAGTCTCCTTTAAACGATTCGGCGCTGAAAGAGTTACGCCTTGGTTTGACTGGTTGGATATTCAACAACATGCACCCTGTCTTGATCATCAACCGTCTCTATCTGGATAGACGGAACATCTTTCAGCGGCACGGCTTCTTTATATGAATCGGAGCCTGCCTCCTGTTGCCCAATTGGTCCCGTAATGAAATCATCCAACTCTCGATCGTCGATGTTTGAGACCTCATACCCTCGTTGTCTTCGATACTTCCTGTACCATAGGTAGACCAGAAAGCCCACAGCAAGAATCGACACTATGGTTATGCTGGCAACGGCGATGTAATAACTCTCAGGTGTTGGCTTTGCTTCTTCAAAAGCGTAAGCTGTTTCAACTAGGCCCTTGTCTAATTTGATAGTTCCATCACGTGTGTCGTTAGAATGGTTCGTCGAATGTTCAGTTGTCTCGTTTATATTTGACGAGATGCGATCAGAATTATCCGAACTGATGTTAAATAAACGGACAGATTCTTCGGTGACCGTGTCTCGGATAGGAGTCGTTTGGATGTTTTGGTTTAAATCCTGGGAGAAATCTGTCACTGCTATATCCTGAACGCTAAGTGACGATACATTTGTGGTGGTGTTTTCTGTATTTAAGGAAACATCGGTGTTTAATTCTGATGAATTCCGAACAAAATCTGTCACAATTGCTGTAACAGAAGTAGGGCTGCTGCTTAAAGACGCCGTTGAGTTGGGTTCTGTTATATCCTGAACGCTAAGTGACGATTCATTTGTAGTAATGTTTTCTGTTTTTAAGGAAGCATCGGTGTTTGACTCTGATGACTTCAAAGGAAGATCTGTCACTGTTGCTGTAACAGATCTAGGGCTGCTGCTTAAATATGGCGTTGAGTTGTTTGCTGTTACATCCTGAACGCTTATCGAGGACCCATTTTGATTAGTTATTCCTGTATGTAAAGTGGCATTAGTGTTTGATTCTGATGTATTGTCCATTTTGTAAACTTTACTGTCCGTAGTAAAATTCCTTTTTACAGTATAATCGACGGGCGGGCTAAATCTATGCATTAACGGATCATCTGTATTGGCATGTGTTGAAGTTAACACTATTGGAGTCGGTGAGGTGAACTTGGACACACACTTGGGTGACGTGATGTAATCTTGTAATAGAACCTTGGCACCTGCATCATTGCTACATGAACCTAATATCTGTACATTACTTAAAATCGCTATTATTTCGGGAGAAACACACTTGCATAGTAGATGGTTAAAACTTACATCAAGTACCAGCATGGAAGAGTTAAAAGATTTCCCAATTTTTGGTAAGGAAAATAGATTATTGTCAGATAGTTTTAAGACATTTAATGCATACAAGTGTGCAAACGTTTCAGGGTTTGTTTGACTTATGACGTTGGAGCTAAGATCTAACACTTCCAGATTACCATTCTGATCAAACACGTCTTCGTGCAACATATATATCTTATTGTCATGCAGTAAGAGTGTTTTTAATGCTCGTAGTGAGCTGAAAGCCTTGGTCGATACAGAATGAATTTTGTTTGAACTCAGGTCTATTTTTTCTAATTGTGTCAAAGCAGTGAATGAATCTTTTTCAATGGTTTTCAGATTGTTTTGACTCAGTCCAATATACTTGATAGTGGAATTTAGCTTTTGGAAAGGAGACCGTACCAAAAACCTGATGATATTATTCGACAATTCTAAGTCTTTTAATGAGTAAAGACCGATAAAGTCTTCACTATCCATTGCTTTTAAGCCAACATTAGCGAGATTTAATGTTTCCAGACTCCAGAGATTGTTAAACCACCCGTGTGGTATTTTCGCTATGGAACACGAAGAAAGATCGAGATGCTTAAGTTCAATACGATCAACGAACACATCCGAAGGCATATCTTCAACGCCGTGTATTTCTAATGTTGTCAGTTGGTCAAGATTTTTAAACACGTTACGTGGTAAGCTTCCAATACCGCTCATAGAAATTGATGTCAATGCTGGCGTTTGTTCAAGTAATGTAGCTGGTACTGAGTGCAAACTCCTTCCAGCTATTTCAAATACTTCAAGCAGCGTGCATCCTGCCAAAATATCAGGTTTGATAAAGGGCAACGATGTTATTATCAATGTGAGCTTTTTCAGGGTATTACACACTGTACGAAACAAACCGTCCGGTATCTCATAACCATTCCGAATAGCTACAGTGAGTGTTTCAATTCGTTTTAAATTCGAAAACAAGTCGCTCGATAAATTTGTTTGGTGTACAACAATGGAGAGTTCCCGAACAGAGAGCAATGCCGAAAGTGATTTTGGTAGAAAGTTTCTGGATTCTAGGTCCAATATGGTCCTAACATCGTGCAAACCTTTCATCGACTCCTCATTCACACTATCAAACACATTGCCATGAAAATCAATCTCACCTGTTATAAAACATGTAACGAACTGGTTAGACGAAAGCGACGTTAGGTGGTTACCGGTTAAATTCACACGTTTCAATGCAAATTTACAAAGGCCGTGTAAATTCTCTGGTGCAAGTCTATTTCTAGAAAGGTCCAGTACTCTAGTTGATTTTGGCAAGTCGTCTGGCACTGAGGTCAAGTCTTTATCGGAACAGTTTACTTCAAGAGTGCCCGTTTCACCTATGGTACATCCGCAAAGACCACACTTTCCACAGTAAACGACTTGTCCAGTTAACAACGCTAACAACATATACACCAACATGACGGGATTCATATCCATCGCCTATCGTCGCAGGATACAGGGGTCTGGAATGATAGAGATTGGTGGTTAAATGCTAAAACGTATTCGAGCCGAGAGCTCTTAATAAGGGGCGTTTTGAATGTTCTAAAAATGACTAAAATCCTAATTTGACATTTTAACCCTATGCTGTGGGTACTCAAAAGAATCGTGAGACGATTCTGTTGAGTACCCACAACATAGGATTTGCTTGGATAATAAGAGAGGTATTGTGGGGGAAAACAGCTGTTTACCCCCCACCTTATCTGGACCTCAGCAGTAACATACGACGTATTCGAGCCGAGTCTGGCGATAAGGGTTCTAACTGTTTCGGTGTACAATGAAGACTCTTGGACACTGAGTCCGTGCATAACCACAGTCTCACCCGATTATTCACTGACCGCCTGAAAGCATCTTCTGTCTGACATATACAAAAATATAACGGTCCATCGATTGTGTGCCAATGTAGGTTACAAAGATGTTCACACCGCAGAAATAATAAGACTGAAACACAAGATGCGGCTTATTACTTGGACGAAGGCGCAATTTGTTTTGTTTAATAATTCACTGACTTATTTTAAAATAATTAGCTCGAGATTATTGGGCGTTTTGCTTGTTTTAAAATCCTTATTTGACCATCTAACCCTTTGTTGTGGGTACTCAACAGAATCGTCTCAGTGAGACGATTCTGTTGAGTACCCACAACATAAGATTTGCTTGGATTATAAGAGAGATAGTGTGGGGGAAGCAGCTGTTTATTCCTTCTTATCTGGACCTCTGCAAATGTATACATATATAACTAAACTGTGAAATAGTATGTTGCTAAAGCTCAATAATAGGAACATCGGGTTTATAAAGTAATAATCAAAAATATTTTTTTCACAAAAGATATTTTAGTTGAATAAATAATACCATGCTTGTCATGCAAGAAATAACAAATTACAAAAAGAAACTAGACTGAAATAAACACAAGCCGGTAGGCGACGTGGGATTCGCCTTGGATGTGGGTCCTTAGCAACGAAACTCAAACGCGCGCACCCTGAGCCCGTATGTCACCTGTTCACCAAGTTTCATCGGAATCGGCCAGTCGGTAAGGGCTGTGGAGCGTCGCTTTACAAACAATCAGACAGACAGACAGCCGGAAAAGCCTGACAATAAGGGATATCTAACAAAGCGAATCCCAATATAAGTGTATAATGAAGTACATGCAATCGTACATAGTCTTGCCTTATTAATATTGCATCTGAATTTGACAGTTGATGATGGCATTGCAGAATCTTCACTTCTGAGTAGATGAGTAGAAGAAACTAACTGAAACCGATTATTACTAAAAGCAGTGTACATAACAAATCTAGTTTCTTTGATATATAATGTCTGCTTTAACCCTTTCCCTCATACGACAATTCTGCAGCAGACGACTTTGAACCTATTTTGTCAAAAAATAGAAAATCTCTATAATTGAATGGATAACCTATGACAAAAATTGGAAAACATTGTGGCAAAAGGAGAAATTGCACGTTTTGTGCAATTCCTTCTTTTGTCACTATGTTTTCAAAACGCCGTCTGCTGCAGAGGCGTCAGAAAGCGTCTATATGAGGAAAAGGTTTAACGCGTAACGTGAAAACCTAAAGGGATAACCGGTCATCCATCTGTGCGGACCGATTTATCTTCGTGCCGCGCATAAAAACCTATTTTAAACACACACATAGTCTCGAGTTATTTGATATAATTTAACTGTACGGTCTTCAGCAGTCGGCCGTTGAAACTGAATGTATTTCGGAATAAGTCAATTGCCCCTATGATTCTTTTTCTCTCAATGTTCCCACATGTTGTTTTCGAATGTCTCGAATTGCCTTAGCCTGCTGCGTCTGAAAATAGCGAGGACTCTGGGTCCTATATATGCATACATACAGTCTCATCCGAGTCCTAACCTTCAGCCCACATTTCTATAAACCCTTTCCTACTTACAACAAATCTGCAGCAGGCTATTTTGAAAACATCTCAACAAAAATATTGATAAACCCTAAATGAAAATATACTTATTGAATCGAGTTGAAAACATTGTGTCAAAAGGAGAAATTGCTCGTTTTGAGCAATTTCTTCTTTTGTCACGATGTTTTCAAAAGTCGTCTGCTACACAGGCTTCAGAAAGCGTTTATAAGTAAGTAAGTAAGTTAATTGTTTATTATTGTAACATGTGTTACAAAGCATTTATAATATACATTTATTATTTAACAAATATTATTAACACCCGGCCCCATGGGCCTATACGTCACCAATATGTGGGCAATGGTTAAAAGAACCTCGAATTATAACCCCGATAGTCTATGCGATGCCGAAAGATGGGAATGCAACAATAATCAAAGCGCTAAAAGCGCTAATGGTATAGGGGCATATGTAAGTTGAAAATATATGGCATAGATAATATGGACAAACATTGTTGAAACAATAAACAAGACATTTTAAACAAACCAAACCAAAAATGTGTGAAGCAACATATACTGCCTGCCAATAACATATGACTTATTTATCAAAGTTTGACCCTTTTCTTGTATAAAAAATAAATCAGGAAGGACAAAAGATTGACAAAAAACCGAGCAGCGACCCTTAATTAAAATATTTCCAGTTCAGAAATCACTAAAGATACACAATGTATATTGTAATCATGCTGATAAATGAAAGACAATCGAAAGCATGCTAGAGTTATGTTTCTTTTTGCACTGCACATCTGTAGCTCAGAGTTCCCTATACACTAAGTCTTAAATTGATACATTGGACATCTATTGAGACAATAACCGAAGAAATGAAATAAATGAGTTTACACCTAAAAAACAAGATCAGATTTGTGTTCAAAATATTGTATCGATCTCCTAATCCCGTAGACGTGTGACGAAAACAGAATCAAGGTTTTGACCCATTAATGCAAACCGTAACGGACAGACGGACGGACGGATGAACACAAAGACGGACAGACAGTCAGGCGCTCCGGACAAAGTACACAGCTTGGGGAAGCACTCATTAACGAACAAGGGCATTTCACGGAACGCATGTGTTGCATGCGAAAGTCATATAATAAGTGAGAACAAAAATATACACACTCGAAACGCAGCATGCTAACGTTATGGTAATGGTGCACTGCAAATCTGTAAAGTCATAAGTTACCTACAAACCAAGTTTGAAATGGATACAATGGAAATTAATTGAGACAATCGCTGAACTAAATAAGGAAAAATGGAGATAACTAAAATAAACAGACCAGAGTTATGTACCTAGTACTTTGCCGTTCTCCTTATCACACGGTATAAGTGTGACCACTTTTAAACAAATCTGCCATACAGTTACAACGTGTTGACCAATACATGCAATCCATGAAGTATTGATTACAGAAGTCGTACAATGTTAATTTACAAAAACCTATTTAGACTACATTTCTAGTTTATTTGTCAACATCAAGGACTAGATTACACGTTGACGGACGATGGGTCTTCAATTAACTCAAATGCATATACATTATAAATCCTGTCCCAAAATCGCTAGAAGCGCCTCAATTATAAAATAAATAATGACCTTGCGGTTATAAC
This sequence comes from Serripes groenlandicus, assembly GCA_031761405.1. NCBI lineage: Eukaryota > Metazoa > Mollusca > Bivalvia > Cardiida > Cardiidae > Serripes > Serripes groenlandicus. Next base: position 64,544,988 of record JASEVX010000007.1, on the reverse strand, counting down.
TAGTGTGTATGTTGACATTTTCGGCCAAATGTTTTTCCGACGTTTGACAAAAGTCAATGCGACATGCGTCATTCGTCTTTCACCAATGGGCTAAGTCTATGTGGAAAAACAGCCAGTTGCTTGGGAAGATTGTTGTGGGGATTTGTAGGTGAACTGGCCCCGTGGTATTACTGAGGAAATGTTAAAAAAGGCGTTAACCCCAATCAATCAATGTTAACTTATCTCTAATTTGTAGATTTAATTTCTATTTCCTATTTTGAATAGTGATGAAAACATTGTGGAAAAAGACAAACTTGCTGATTATCATTCATCTGTTAAGGTGAGTCAAGTGGGTCTAAAAGGGGCATCGGTTAAAATAATAACTGTAGACAAATGTTTTCGTTATCTAGGTTAAAGAAACAAATTGATTCATGTTTCAAAGCATTGTTTGGAAAGGAGAAATTGCTCATTGTCAGCAATTGCTCCGTTTGCAAATACACTTTCAACATTCGTATGTAACTAAGTAGCTATAACGGAAACGGTTCAACCCTTCCCCTCTTACAGTCGCTTGTGTACGTATGTGCAGCAGATGGCTGCACAATTGTTTATCGTGACTCATTTCCTCTTTTTCCACAAAGGTTTCAACTATATATTGTTCCCCTTGATGTAAGGCAACATTGCTCGTTATCATTCATCTATAGCATGTTATTCAAAATGTGTCGAGTAAAAGAATGTCCATAGTAAAACGTTCAAATATGAAAAGAATTAATTTGAAACGTGTTTGAAAGCATTGTGTGAAAAGGAGGAATTGCTCATTGTCAGCAATAGCTCCATTTTCAACAATATTTTCAATATTCGAACTGTTATAGTATCACCACGTAAAGGATTCCGCTTCCATGGGGAGGATGTAACCATTTTCCGCTTACAGATGTGCAGCAGACGACAATCGAAAACATTGTGACAAAAAGAGAAATTTCTTATCGTAGGTAATTTCTACTTTTGCCACAATGGTTTCAACTCCTTTCAATAATTTTATTTACAGTGATTTTCACATTTCTCTATATAAGTCGACTGTTGTAAAATAATGGGGTCACAGCACGACCTAACACCACTGACTTTGAGGTCAATCATAGTTCAAAGTGTGTTTCACGCGTTGGAACTATTTTGTCTCATTAAATAATGCAAGCGGAGGGTTTTTCGTGATTCGGTCGAACCAATGAAATCGTTGAAAAGGCAGATTATAACCAATCAAAACTCGATTTTGGCGTAGGAATTCAATTTGAGTGGACTGTGGTTGCAGCATTAATCCGACTTTTCGAAAGCAGCCTGAGTATGAGATAGTGGCGAAACGCCCCTATCCCAAAAATGGATGTCATGTCATTAATACTCCAACAACAGTTACTATGGTGTCGCTGGGCGATAATTTCGTAAGCCTTTTCCCACATATGAAAAATCTGGAGCAGACTACTTTGAACACGTATTCCTAAAAATATGGAAAATCTCTATAAATAAAAATAGTATTAGTATAAAGAGTTAAAAACTATTCGAGCAATTTTCTACTTTCGCCACAATGTCTTTTAAAAGTCGTCTACTGCAGAGGCGTTAGACGGCGTCTAATTGTGGGAAAGGTTTAAACCATCATGCTACTGTATTCCAACAGCTAGATTTATCACAGTCATTTTGACACGTGTTTTGCCTATCTTTGTAATTGTCTGCAATTATAAACGGGCAGTGAACAATGCGGACCAAACTAAGAGGCTTGTCTATGCCTACTTTCTCTAAATATTATGCTCACATATCGTGATGAAAACACGTTACTTTCAGTCGTGTATTGTAGGTAAAAGGTTGATTTGCAATTTCATTAACTCTGACTGATGCATGTTTAATGATTCTGTACATAATGGGTACGCAATCAAATCACATCCGCTTAAATTTGGTTTATTTTCATACGTGGTGGCCTGAATCCGATATACTAATGTGGCAATGTTTGACATTAATGTACCAAGCCGTAGGAAAAGCGACCTTCGGAAATTTGAGATCCACTTAAATCAGCGGTCGGTTCTGTGCAGTCCAATCAGGATACTTATACAAACTGATTGAGAATGCTTTTGACCACAAGGCGACAGCGATATCGGGATTTCTGATCAGAGTCGTTTTTAGACTGTAATCCCTCCGCGGAATGGTTTCGTATTGGGTGTTACATATCGAGGACTTGGCGTGAAACGGTTGTAACTAAAATTAATATTGTTTTTACCAAAGTTAATCACCTCGCCATACAGTCTTTATAAGCGTTAAATCATTTTTCTTGGTAAACAATGGAAATTTAGGTGCCATTGCTCGTTCTGAGCAAGGGCACCTAAATTTGCATTGTTTACAAAGGGGTCAAAATCGCCCCTTAACCAGGGTTTTCAAAATAGGTTTTAGTTACAACCGTTTCACGCCAAGCTCTCGATTTAGTCTGACGTGATTTTGTTCAAAGTTCAATTTGACTACGACGCGCTGCGATCGTTGCGAGATCATGATCAATCGTTCATCACGATTTGTTTGGTATTCTGCAGCTGAAGTATCAATCATTAGTCTATGTGCATTGCCAAACCTATAAAGGTGAGTTCATTTCAGCAAAGATCAATACAAACGTAGCCAAATTTCGTGACAATACGTAGTAATGCTTTTTTGAAATAAAACAATTATAATATACTGTTTTTTTTACACACAAGTTGATAGAACCGAGTCCTGTATTATTTCAGTCATATGAACACAAGTTAAACCCTTGCTAGTGGCAACTCAACTGCCTTGGATTTAGTCCTAATGTTTTCTAACAAATATTTGTAATCGGTTTATTTTATTGGTTGTTAAAGATATATTTTTATTTTTCAACTTTACACTGAAGACATATTCAATTTAAGCGGCTCAATTTCATCGATGGTTTTTTTTATCTGCATTTACCTTTTTAAAAAAATCACGAAATTGTCATTTGAACTTTAGAGTCAATCTATCACCACTCAATGTTTCGAACCTGGGAAAAATGGTAGTCTCTTGCTTAAGGTGCACTAGCTAGTTTTTGAATACCGAATACTAATTTCTAGGCCTAATTTTGATTGGCCAACATCACCCCTAAACTTCAAAGATTAGTGTTATTTTGAAACCAGACTATGTGTAAGTATGCTGTCCAGGTTGTCAGGTTATACAAAGACATATAAATGAGCCGTTCCACGAGAAAACCAACACTATTGATTCGTAAAGTATCGACTAGGATCAGCTGAAGCATGCCGAGCAGGCTAATTCGGTCAGAAACATTTCGCCTCTTGTGGATTTTCTGTTTCATGAATAATTACTTTATACCTTTATCTCTCTGAGACGGAATGTGTCGGCCCGGATTAGCCTGCGCGGACTGCACAGGCTGATCTGGGTCGATACATTACGCATGCTCGTGGAACGGCTCAAATACATTATATGTCTCTGTATTTATATATCTCTGGGTTATCAAGGGTAATTATACACATCGAAATATCTTATTTCTAAATTAAGATCAGGCATATGGGTGTTCTGCAACATAATACAGATTCCTTCATTTAGTTGTTTTCTTTCATACAGATTTTTATCGCTGCCAGATTTTAAGCTCGAAAATTCTTGCAGTATCGAATTCTTTGTTCTATCGAACTGAGGTCAAAATCATGAGGCAGTGTTTTAGAGAATGCTTTCGGTAATTAACTCTGAATTATATAAGTGTAACAACTCCATGGAAAACTCCCTTTTCAGAAAAGAAAGTCATTGTTCGTAACAAGCAAGTGTACATGATAGAAAAAAAACCACAGATGGATAATATATTTACGAGAGAGGGAGTACTCGCTGTATTGTTTTAAAGAATCTTAAATATGCATGAGAAGTGTAAAGGTAAGAATTGGAAATGTTCACGGTTTATAGCAGAACTATACGAACACGCCAAGAGCATAAACAACAACATTCCTCTCTCACTCTCTCCATCTTATCATGTTTTGTTTATCAATCGCTCATTTTGATACATTGTAGTGTAACACCGTTTTCGAAATAATTATATGTATATATAACGGAGGAAATTTTACTTAACAATTAATGGAGAGAGGAAAGTAATAAAAAGAGAAATGAAGGACATACAGACAGGAAGATAGAAGAGAGAAGAGAAAAGGGGAGAAACAGAGAGCTATTCAAAATCGCAGTTTATTTGTTACCTCATTTTCTATTTTTTTTTTTTTTTTTTATTTCTAAATAATAATAAAAAAAAGCCCACCTTGTTATTCCAGATACTGTGTATACATATCCATCAGAATAATTAAAATTTTGATAAACTAGCTGTTTTTGGAATGTTTAAAACATATCAATACATTGTTAACATCCACAAACTTGGGATCATGTTCCCTTGAAAACCTAAATTCCATGTGTCTACAATAAACAGATTGCACCATGTGGAAATGAAACAAAATGCACTCTTCCAGGCAGTGACTATCACATAACAGTTGAATCAATCTTTTGCTGCATGCATCATATATTTCCTTTTTACAATGCAGAGAGGAACATGTTATATATGTATTATAATTCTTGACTAATTATTTCTGATTCCAAAGTCACAAGATTAAAAACAACAGTAAATGTTTATCAATAGAAATCCACCATTAATCGCCATGACAGGCAATGCAATTGATGAATATTTCTATATGTGTATGCTTCTTTCAATGTAATTGTTGACAATATTTTGACAGCCAAAAAAATGGAGAAAACTCACTTTTTTAGAATACGTATTATTAAATGACGTGTCACTTTTCCAACTGTGTTCACTGCTCTGTCTCCAAATTCGAATAGATGTGAGCGGCATCAGCGTGCTGCTTCTACAAAAGTGATAAAAAGAGAGTATGAAAGTGAAACTTGTGCGTCTGCATTATAAATCTTCATCAGAATATAACTCTTGTTCTCCTTAATTTAGCAGTGTCTAATCTAGGATTCGAAAACAGAGGGGGACTTTTATCAAGAAAATTTATTTTATTAACAGATTGAGGTATTTTTCAAAAAGGGTTCCTTTTTATTCGGACGAGTGTGATATGGAATGAAATATTTGTTAACCGATTCTCACAATTACTTTGAAGTTGATTACTTGATGTGCATAACTTACACATCGTTTTTTATATAAAAAAAAATATTGCCGATCCACTGTAGCTCAGTCGGGCTACCAATAGAATGGTTGTGAGTTCGAACCCCAAATCGGCCAACATTCTTTCTGACGTTTTACGAAAGTTCTTCTTCCACCAATGGGCTAACAGTATATGTGGAAAAGCAGCCAGTTGCTTGGATTGTCAGTTGTGTGTAGGAAAGCCAGGACACACATGAGTATGTGAACTGGCTACAGTACTGTGATAGTTGAAAATGTCGTTAAAACCCAATCAATCAATTGAAAAAAAGAAGACCGTTCAGATTACAGTGTAACATAAACAACCAGACAGCAATGCGTCGTCATGTAAAAAGGGTGGGGGTGGGGGTATTGGGGGGGGGGGGGGGGGGGGGGGGGGGGGGGGGGGGGGTGGTATCACTATTGTGTGATTGTCTCCTTTGTTTTTTGGTAAATAAAGCTTTTATCAATCTGTCAATGAATGGGATTCTGAAACTGAAAATGCACGAAATGTCAAAAACGCTGAAAAACATCTAGAGATCTTAGCTCATGTAGACGTTGGTCCTCGTTGCAGGTTGGAGGCTTCTCTCTGATAATGCATATATAAGACAATGGAATCACTTCGTTTATTGTGCAATTAAACATTTGTTCTAATTCATGAAAATATCTTATATCTGAATGCAGGAGTTTACCAATGACAACCTGCAGCTGAATCCGTCCGGGCAAGTAGACGCATACTGAGAATAAAGCATTTAGGTGACTGGGATTCATCGTTTCTAACTAAAACCACATTCTCATTAAAACAGAATACATTAGATCGTAAAGCTTCAGGTACGATTATTTTTTATGTTACTTAATTATAATTATCCCGGTGTCTGCTTCTATTTTTATTTCGTGTCTTTTCTCAATTTGACACAATTTCTATTGAAATACTTTATATCAACAAAACTCTTTAATTATGGAATTTTCGACCACTTTATCAAGATTAAAAATATATACAACGGAAATTTATGTGCAGTCCATTACTGACATTTTTCGCTTTGGAAGACCCACTATACAAAGTTTCTATTTAAATAGACAATGTCATTACTTTCATCGTTCTAATAATTATTTCGGGTATATCGTCGAGCATTCGAAGTTCGTGAGTTCAAGCATTCAAAGACTTAACATGCAGAAGGATTAGTGAATGATACAAAAGTTCTTACCTGAGATATTTATTTATTTCCTCCAAGTTTCGAATAGAAAATCCTTTGAAAACTATTTAAATAATTCATCAACAAAATAAAATCTTGAATACACATGTGTAAAACTAGTCAGAAGCCTTCATGTGTTATCTTAACTTCGTGCGTGACATCATTATATGAGAATAGGCAACACAAA